>PVHY01004286.1:0-95939 GCA_004024945.1 Uropsilus gracilis
TGGAGGGAGCAGGAAGGCTGGGGTCACCCAGCCTTCCACCTCCTGGCCACCTGGGTCCCGGCCCACCATGCCTGGTGTGTCTGTGGAACTGCTAGAACCAACAAAGAGCCTGATGCTTGCACTACAATTGGCATCGTGAATAGGCTGCTTCCCTGACACCCTCCCAGCCTTTCAGGTGTGGTTCCTCACAGGCCCCCAGCTGGCTGGGCTGAGCCCCTGGACCTGGAGGGTTTTGTTTCCAAGCGGTGTGTAGACATCCTGGCCACAGGGTGAACTCAGGCAGCAGGGGGCTGAGGAGGGACCGAGAGGACAAGTGCAATCTGGGAAGGGTTCCTCAGGGACCCACAGGAAGGGCAGAGTGGATGCAGGGGTCAATCTGTCCCTGAGGGCTCGTGCAGCCTGTGCAACTCTTCTGTGTCACACTGGATGAGGGGGCGCTCGGCAGAGGACAGTGGGGCTCGGGGGAGGAACTGGCGCTGATGTCTGACTGGGGCCAGGTCCTTCACTCGAGTCTGAGTCCTCTGAAGTAAGGATGGCATTGTGTCCATCTCTTCAGGTGACTGTGAATGGAATGGAATCAGGAGGTAAAGCATCTAGCACAGAGCTCAGGTATATTAAGTGCTCAGTAAGAGTGTGTGAAGTAACATAATAGCCACCAGAAAATAAAACCATCACAAAAAACAGTGCCAAAGGTTGCCTGCTCTCTCGCAGCAAATAAATCCTTGTGCAAAATAACTGACCTGGTTGGTAACTAAGTAAGTTCAGGATGAGGCATCTGCCAATTTCTTTCCTCCTCCGGTCTCCATTGCAAACTCAGCAGAAATCTGAAGCCACATTGCTAACTGGGACTGAGTGAAAAGGTAGCCACACTCACTGGCAGCACCTCATTTTGCCCAGCTGGAAGCACACACATAAGCATCTATACATGCATTAGTAAATACATGTGCAGCTCCCACAGGTCACTGCGTTCCTTGCTTCCCCAACTCCCCTGCTCCAGGTGTGTGAATGTGCTGGCAGTATTTTTAATTGCAGACATAAGTCTTTGGACCAGGTATGCAAAAGCAACTCCTCAAACCACGCACATTTCATCACGCTCACACCTACGGCCATTAGCAGCAGTTCTTTTCTGGTGTTTGAATCTTAGTTCACCTTTAAAGAAATTTCCAGCTCAATTCCAGGGGCTTTTGCATCTCATTACACGCTTGATAATTAGCTGGATCTCATTACACCCCAGCCTAGTCGGAGAAGGATTAGTTGTTTTCAGGTGTAAACCTGTGGAGAGCTTCTTACTGCACCTCTTCAAAATTCCAGGCAGGCCTCCTGCCTCAGCCAAACGAGGACAACTGCTTCCAGCTGTGTACACTTCATTACAACTTCCATTTCAGGAAAAGACTCCGCTGTCTCTCACATCTGGTCACAAGCTTATTAATTGTGCATTTCTTATAATAACTGTGCCTCATTAGGACAGAGTCGAGACCTTTGCTGAGCCAAGTGATTCTTTGTTTTTGTTATCCTGGTACCTCATTACCCTCCCTCTGAACTATGTCCCATTTGCCGGACATCCCGGCCACACCAGGACAATTTCCCCCAGGTGTGTGTATTTCAGCCTATGCTTTGCTTTTCAAGAAAAAATCTTGACCAGGACACTCGTTTCCTTATCCTGCTAGAAGAGCAGTGGTTTCCTTGTCTTCGTAGCGTATTCATCCTGAAGATGAAATCAGGCCCAAATGGGGCGGAAACCTCTAACCAGCAAGTCAAAGGGTGGTACCTCTAAAAAGCGGCTTCTGCCAACCAGGTTCCCTCAGGTTTGTACCACCCATCCATAGCAGCTGCCAGTCAAATGCAATTTAACACAGGGTTTTATTTACAAGGGAAATCAACAGGGCAAACAAAAAGTCCTGAAAACCACAAGTGACCAGTTATCTGACCCCAGTCACCATTTTTAGTCCCAGAGGTTCCAAAGACACATGTCCAAGATAGTGCCCTTTGCCCCTCCAAACCTGAGGCAGGTACTCTGCAAAGTCCAGTCTTTCTCCAGCGACTTCTTTTTGCTTCTCTCTCCAGTGTTCCGAGCTGCTCTGCTTCTCCAAGGCTCTTCAAACTTCTTCAACAAATGGTGATGTAAAAATCAACTTTCCAAATCCCTGGCCATCTCCAGGTACCAGCTTTCCATGCCACCTTGCTGTGGCACCACACTCTCCACACCAGCCACTCTTCTACCAGCCACCATGGCTCCTCGTGACCACCAGCTTACTCTTCCAGGGGGCTTCTGCCCAGCCTGGTCACTCGGACTGCTCTTGACCACCCACCATTTTCATGTCTCTCCTCTCCCCCAAAGTCTCTCTCTTTCAGTCTCTGTTCCTTTCCTTTTTTTTCTCCTTCTCACCCCCCTCTCCTAAAACCTCCAGTTTCCTTCTACACACCCTCTTGGTGATACATTTTCTCTTTCCCACCCAGGACTTGCAACAAAGTAAAAGTACCCTTAGCCTGCTAAGGCCTCCGTTTTTCAGACACAGCTAATGGCAGTGCCTACCTTTTATGAACAAATACACTGACCCTGTTGGAGACAAATGCACTGCCCATGTTGGGATCATGGCTTCAAAAAGAGTGAGTCTAATTAGGGCTGAGTCTGGATCACCGTCTGGTATTTACTGGGAAATCTCTGTGCCTGGGAGGCAGACACTGCCATGCTCTGAGCAAGAATTCTGAGTGCAATGGTCCATTCAGAGTGCCTGTGAGGGGACTTTCCATTTGTTCCATCAGCACGAAGAAGGATAATGAGCTTTCAGTCTCCCTGCCTCTCAAGAAGGGACAGTACTCAGTTCTCAGTGGTGCTGCAGTCCAGCGTGATGGGGTACTGTGTCTGAGGCAAGGGGTGAGGATTGTAAACTGTTGGATGATTTTATGATAACATGGATGGACTTAGAAGAAATCATATTAGCAGAAACAAGTCAAAAAGAAAAAATAGAAACCAAATGGTTTCACTCCCATATGGGACATGGGAAAGATAAACAAAATCCATGAAGGAAAGTCAAAACAAGACAACAACCAAATTGAAGTACACAAAGGGTGGGGGGACAGGGAGGGAATAGTCAGGAGGGGGGGTGAACCCCAGAGATCACAGAGATGTGAAATTTATATATAAATAAATTATTTTTAAAAAAAGACGATCAAGACAATCTCCTGGGCAGGAGGGCACAGCGGCTTTTCTCTTGATCTGCTGGCCACGAGTTTATTTTTCATACAGCTTTTATACAATTCATGTAACACAGTTCAGCAATTACAACAGCCTTTTGCTTGATGTCAGTTTTACTGGGAGCTAGCTTCCTGTAGGGTCTGCTTATCTAGGATAGATGGGGATCACCAGACTCTCTGTAGGATGCCTTTGTTATCTAAACTGATACTTTATAGGGTTTCCTGATATCCCCTCCCCCCACACACACTCAGGGGAGAGCCACAGAGGGCCAATCCCCAGACCAATGAAATGTCTCCAGAAAGAATGGCTGGCTTGGTGGGCTAAGGGGGAGATACGGAGCTGGGGATGACAAGGTCATAGTGAAAGGATCAACTCCCTTGTCACAAGGGATGCTTTTGCTCACCATTGCATGAAGTCCATATTACCTGAGCATTAACAGGCAATTCCACCTTTCTGACTGACTGAGTGAAGAACGCATTAGCGCAAAGACTGTCATGGATGTGACTTGACAGAATCAGCAGAGTTGGGTGGCAATTCAACTTGGTTGTATGTGAGCTTTTCTTCCAAGTTCTTTGAAACATACATAAATGACAATCAGCCTGCGAAAACATTCAGTCCTAGAGAGGGGCTGTAAATTAGGTGACCCCTAATTGACCCCCTGCCACAATCTCATGCAAAATTCTGCATGGCTGGTTATCCAGACCAATTAGCCCACTGAATTGGAGCTGAACTTGTCTTTTAAAGCCCAGAAAAAAGAGGCCCTCTCTGGGCAAGGGACAGTCTGAGGGGCCATAATTTTTTTTTTTTTTTGGAGATTAGGTCTTGCTATTTTTTTTTTTTTTTTTTTTTGACTGTGGAACCGCAGGCTCTCATTGCCCGGGGTACCACAGACTCAAGCAATCCCCAGCCTCAGCTTCCCAGGTAGCTGGAATGACAGGTGCGCGCCACCACACCCAGCTATTTTTTTTGGAACTAGGTCTTGCTCGGGCCCCAGGTGGGACTCGAACCATGATCCCTAGGCCCGGCCGCTTCATAGGCTGAAGCTTACAAGCACGAGCCACCATGCCCGGCCTTTGAGGGGCCATCTTTGCCTAATCAACAGGGAATTAATCAGAGTGAGAGGGAAGTGTTCCATTTGGGCAGTAAGATTAAAGTATACCATTGTGAGGTAGGAATAAAGACTTTGTATGAGGACATCCCTTTAAAGAAATTATATTAATGGCATAGACATAAATGATACTCATGGGGTGAGTGGCCCCATAGTCAAGAAGGACTGTTTATTAAATTAAGAGGTGGAATGGCAGGTGATAAAGCTGTCACAAACAAAACGCTGTAGAAGCCGCTGTTATTGTCAGCGGTTCTGAGGACACAAATTGCCAACATATACTAAGAGCTGGAAGCCACCCTGTGAACACAGCACTGCCTTTTCAAGGAATTTATTCTAAGGGAGAGTGCATGGGGAGAGTCTTCTTTAGTATTTGCTGGTCCCTTGGGAATGGAAGGAGGAAAGCAGTACTTATAACATGGCTGTTTTGAGGATGAAACAGGCTAATATTAAGCTCTGTGGTTCAGATGATGGAGATAAGGGAAGAATGCTGTCTCTGGGGGTGCTATTGCTTGTGGAGCTAATTCCCTTATGACCAGCTGAATGGTCTCACCTCATAGCTGTTGTGACTCGTGGACTGCTCAACAAGACACAAGGACTGAAGTCTAAAGCTGCAGGTTTATTTGCAAGAAGCTGGTGCCCCATGGTCCTCAAGCTAAGGTGGCAAGAGAGACCCTGAGTAGTTTCTGTTACAACTTGTTTTTGGGCAAAACCACCACCATCCCCCATTGTGAAGCAAGAAATCAGATGTAGGATGTGTTCCCATAACATCCGTCATTTATCAGAAGGACAATGCTGGTGTCCATCATCCATCAGGTGGACAAGACGGTTGTCAGGAACAAGGGGAGGAATAAGGGGAGGCAGAAACAGGACGTTGGACCAGCCAATCATGGTGGGTACTTTTCACTGAGGGCAGGAAAAGGACATTGGCTTCAACATGGAGGTTTTAAGCAGAATGGAGTGACTTTGGTTAGTCTGTTCCCAATAACAGCCATCTGCCCTCATGGTAAAGTTTGTTGATATGAGGATGCTTCCTTGTGAGCTTTCTTCAAGACTCGGGAGACAGCCTCATGCTGTCAAAGGTGTCAACACTTGCTACCTTATCTTTTACGTGGTAGAGGAACAAAATAATGGTTTGTTCTTTCTGCAGGGGTGTATTTTGTTGTTGTTTTTTTTTCCTTTTAGTCTTATCAGCACACTAAGTGATCCTCACACTCAACAACTGTGTCTTCTGACCTCTGTGTGCGCGCTGGACTCTATACTCTGCTCCCCTGACCTTCTCTAGCTCTCTCTGGTCATGGCTGTGAACAGCACAAAGCAGCCTCACACAGTACCTTAAAGGGAACCATCGCAGCTCCCAGCAACAGAAATCTTCCTTGTGTCCCAAGTCCAAGTGAAGGTAGGTTTGAGGTGGATGTGTCTTCTCTGGGCATTCCTGCACAGACGATGTGTCCTTCTCTGGGCATTCCTGCACAGACGATGTGTTCTCAACCTACCAAAGCACAATACAGACCATCCTACAAAGAAATATAGATCTGAATGTCTAAGGACAAAGCACTGTGCCTCTCTGTGTCGGCTGCCTGGTCCGACGTCCTGTTTCTGCCTCCCCTTATTTCTGGTTGTTCCTGACAACCATCTTGTCCACCTGATAGATGAACACCAGCATTGTCCTCCTGATACACGATGGATGTCAGCATTACTGGAAGTTAAGGGGATGCGTCCCACCATTATGGGAATGTGGGAACATATCCTATAGTTTATAGGAACGTGTCCTACACCTGGTTGCTTGTTTCACAATAGGGGGTGGTGGTTTTGCCCTATAAAAGGTTGTCACAGAGACTGCTTAGGGTCTCTCTTCCCTCTCTGGCTTGGGGACCCTGGTGCACCAGTAATAAACCTGCAGCCTTGAACTTCGATTGGAGTCCTTGTGTCTTATTGAGTGGCCCACGAGTCACAACAGTCTTGTGCAGAATTGACATTTTCAATCGTATCAGGAGAGTCCATGTTTCTGGACACTGCTCCAGAAGCAGCTCATTTGGCATTTTCTGCTGATTCTCAGTATTCTTGACATTCAGCTCCAGCATGCCCCTATCCTTACCCAATAAAATTCCTAAATCACTCTCCAGTCTCACCCCTAGTTCTTGCAGCATCACCATCACTGCTCCGGAGGTCATACCCTACAGTGGGCAGGAAGGGAAGAAGGCATGCTGGGAGGCTAAGCCTGCTGGGAGGAGCCTTCCCAAACAAAGCAATCAGCTCTGATATGGCTCCTCACCTCCCTCCTCCCACCCTCACTTCTTAGACTACTTCCAATGCTGTTGTCTATGATTTTCCAGGATTGTCTCCTACATAGATTCAATTTCCTCCTAATTAGGAGGAAGCCACACAGATTTCAAGAGGAAGCCCCTGAAGTCACACAGGTTTATTATATTCCTTCCAGAACTTTGGAAGACCACCCTCCCGCTCTTTGCTGATTGTCTTCCCTCAGTCTGGCCTGATTGCTAGTTCAGCTATAAGTGCACATCTGTTAGGATTTTGGTCTTGGGTCCAGTTCCAGACCTTTGTCTTGAAGGTAGATCATAAGGTTGTCCTTAATAGTCTAGCATCTGCCCTGTGCCCAAACAACATAGAGTAGGACCTTCATGAGTGTCTGCTAAATAAAGAATACAAGAAAAACAAGACACACCATTTAAGCTTCTCAAAACATATTTTAATTTTTTGCTTTTCCCCACCAAGACCGAAGTTGTACAAATGGGTATAAAATTTTAGACCTTCAGAGAATGAGGCATGGCTGAGTGTGGTCAAAGTCCTTCCCATGCTCCTTCCTACATCGTTTTCAAGGTGTGTCCCCATCAGTACACTGTTTTCTTCTGTGACATGTCAACCATGGGCAGCAAGAGTGCTGGCAGACCTGGAAAGGATGGTGAGGTCTGATGTACCAGGAATGGTGAGTGCCCTCATCACTCATCACAGAGGGAGGGGCCCTGAAAGTGGACTCACCTAGGAGGAATCACCTAGGAGTGGTGCAGAAGTCCCATTGCATTCAGCTGAGCAGATCAGGGCTGCTAGGAAGCCTCTAAGACTCATTTACATTCAATGCTTCAGGTCTGATTAAAAGTTTTCTACCATCATTTCCCCATTTGTGGTATTTATTGTATGGCTCTTGGTTAAGATGCAGCAGAAATAACAACAAAAAGGCAGTAAACCATCCTGTACTCTATGCGCAAGCTACTGCAGGTAAACTCCTTGGATTTGAGATAAGTGGTCTTTCCCCTCTAGTCCTGAAGAGGCGCTGTTTCGGTTAGGGGGGCTTGCTGAAAACTACAGCCAGTGGCTTTGATCTTTTGCTCTACAGAAAGCAATGCACATATATTTGTTTCATTGAATTGTAACCCATCAGGCCAAGAGGATACAAATCTTACTGCTTATGTAGTTATGATTGCAAGTGTAGACGAAAACTTGGGTTGCAGTTTACTTTCCAAAGATTGTTGGGCAAGAAATAAAGAGTTAGTAAAGCATGCATTTATGTGTACAGTCTAATCATGTGACCCCATCCTCCCCAACCCACCTGATTCCCTTGGACATCAACTATGTTAAAGGAGATACCAAACAGCAATCATCTGTATGAAAAATTCCCTTTGGAATTGATATGAAAAGCCAAAACGAAAGAGAAAAAGATACCCTTACAGCTTCTCTCCACTTCTGTATCAGAGCAGAGAAAACTAAATCAGTGCAGAATATATCAAAGAACAGACCCAAGGAAGAAGTGAGAATGACTAAGGAAACAAAAACCAGTAGTTTCCGTCCCTCACCCCTCTTGGTGGGCCCCCCCTTAAACTGTGGTGATCTTCTTATCCTTGGTGGCTTGCTTGATGGCTGCCTGCTCGCAGATGATCTCCTTGAGCCGCTGCAGCCTCATGTTCTGTGTGGTCTGGTCTCCCACCCCTGTTTGACTGCGGTGCAGCAAGGTCAGGGCATGGATGTACTCCAGCTCCGTGTACTTCACGCCCTGGTCCACCACCAGATTCAAGAGCTCATCGGCGGTGTTGTACAGCATCTCATAGTACTGCCTGGGAAAGCAAGAGAGAACACTGTTCATGGTTCCATTGTTAGCAAGGCATGTGGCTTTGGTGAGAATGAACAGAATGACTGAACCTGAGCATTCAGGCTTTGCTGATCACTACACCTTGCTCACAGATCCTAGGAATATAATGGAAAGCCAGCCAGCTACAATCTGTGTCCTCCTGCAGTTCACTGGAGCTCTTTTCATGAGAACAAGTCTACAGGAAAACCCATGTAGTCTCCTATCTTCAAAGTCTCAGTTCATGCAACACTTTCTCCTAAGCTTGCATTTCTTTCAGAAGCACCAAAGAAAGAGAAGTTGAGGCACAGAACCAGAATAGAGAGAAATGATTATGAGGGCACTGCCAACAATTTTTGTCTCACTCATTGGCTGACTCATTGGAGGCTCTATAAAGTTAAGGAGACTCTATAAAGATTAATAGCACCTACCACGTAGGGTTATTGGAAGAACTAATTAATCCATATGAAACACTCAGAATGGTGCCTGGTACAAGTCTACATGCTCCATAAACATTAACTACCATTCAAAATATAATAATGATGATAGATTCATCATAATATGATAAGAGTTAGAGTGGCATGTATGCCATTATAGGGATGAACACGACTCTTTTCCTCCCATAGCTCCGAGACAAGTAGGAAAGGCGATGAAAAGCAGAGAAATGATCATATTTCTAGCAACGAAGTTAATTTGTATCTCATGTAGCTCTCACTGCTCTTAGGAAGCTACAGCTACTACTCCCTTTCCGCAGCACAGACAGTTAAGCGGATGCACCAGTGTTGTAGAGACAGTGAACAGCTGTGCCAGATGTGATGTGAGTGTCTGACTCCAGGTCCAATACTCCTTCATGGACAAGAATACTGTATGCGGTGATTTGAAATACCACTTTGAAGAAAAACTTGGTGCTACCATAAGATGCATCATACTTCTTCTCAAGGTGTGGACTGTGTGGGGAGCTCTTGATATGGCTTTCTGAGATCCCATCCCAGATATTGTGCGTTCCCACAACAGAATGTTAAGTCAGAGTCTGTCTGATGTGGGGATAGTTACACAATTGCTCTTAGCTCTTCAAGCTGAAGGCCTAGAAGCATAAGGGAAGGAGAGAGCTGTACTAAGTGGGTTGCAATGCTTTTCACTGAGATTAAACCCAAAGAATTGAGTTTCTTTCTTTTATGATGTTGATATTTTTCTCATTTATCTTAGGAGGTAACACTAAACTCATCAGACCAGAAAATATTGGATTTCTTTTGAAAAATCTGATGAATTGTTTCCAGGGCTACTGGCTGATTTCTACAGAGATGGTTGTTCCATGCTGGGAACACACGACAAAGCAAAGATGCCAGGATTTCTAGCCTGAGAGCCTCCAGCGAGAGGGAGAAAGGGCACAGCACTTAAGTCTTCAGCGCTTCAATGTTCTCTGTGTGATGTGGACCTTTGTGAATCCCAGAACGATGCCCTGAAGTAAACCAAAGGATAAAAAGAGTCCCCCAGTGCCTTAGATGAGCAGTGCCCAGGATGGCGGAGCTGAGTCATTGAACAAAATTGACAGTTAACTGATGGTGTATTTTCTATAGTAAGGGGGAGAGACATTCTCCATCACCATGATGATATATTAGATCATAAAGAAACATAAATATTTAAAGACAGAATGAAATTCATCCATCTTTCAGAACAGGACCCAGTTGCTAAGACTTTAATAGCAACAGTTATTCTTGGAGGTGGGGGAGGGGGCTTCCCACAGCTCTGAGGGGAGAGGAAGACAGGGCCCCAAAGAACACACTTAGAATGAGCCTCCACGAGACACACTGGCATGCTGAAATGAAATCATGTGACCCGATAAATAATTTATCAGCATTTCTTGCTTGAGGCCCCAGGAAAAGCAATGCTTGATGTTTATCATCATGCATTAAAACAGCAGCTATAGCTTCCCCAGCAATGTGTTTTCCATTAGGCAGCACTGTGCTGCCTGGATTGGGTCGGTGAACACACATTTGATTCTTCCAGGTCCTCACTCATGACTGGCAGAGCAAGGCTCTTCATAGCCATTACATCTGGGGGCCAACTGGTAGACCTGGACCAACAGCCGATTCTGGAGATCAGTTTCAAGTCACCATGATGGGTGGGAACATTCTGTGAGAAGGGGTTCCTTTCTCCCTTTGGCCTTCGAGCAGTGGGTCTCCAGGTGTCAGGGATAGAGAGGGAGTGGGGAAAGTGTGGGCACTCCGCGTGTATACTGGTTTTGTGTCCACCATCTATGACAGCATTGCCAGGGGTTCTAGTGTAAGCAGGTTATGTTGACGTGAACTTATGTCTTCTTCTCAACATACAGCACTTCCCTGTGTACTTTTCTTCTTGTTATATTTCAATGATATTGCCCTGTCACTCTTTCTTCCCTACCCATTCCCTATGAAAACATTTGCACCAGTGAGGCTGGAGATGAAGGTTGTTCAGTAAGCTGGTCCTCCTTTTGATATTTTCAAATGAAGTTTTTCTTTTGTTGCTTAGAAAATGCATGTGTCATGTGTGCTATTTGAACAGAAAGAGTAAGTAGAAGAAAAGATTACTCATGTAATTTCATTAGAGAGAAAAGTTTTTTTGGTATTTCCTTGTAGTTTTGTTCCCCTTTGTAGCATTCCACCAACTTCTTTCTTATAGTTATGTTGAAACACAATGGGACAGTATGCTTGTTCCCAATTATGAAAGCTTCCTTTCTTGGTGAGAGACTTCCAAAACAAAATTAGTTAAAAAAAAAAAAAAGTAGATAGTGCAGGACTTGAGAAATGTTGCCAAATTGCCAATTGTATCAGTTTTCTTCCAATCAACAGCATGACGGAATTTATCTTCTTATACTCTTTTAATTTACATAAGGTTGAACAATTTTTCACCCATGTACTGGTTTTTGAATGATGCAGCTCTGCGTGTATATATGAGCATATTGTTGATGCCTTTATCTTTCTGAAGTATTTGCTATAAATTTTTGTAGACAAGCAGGAAGCATTTTAATCTCTCATCACTTGTTCTGCCACCCACTTTGTCACACTTAGCATCAACATCAAGGATTACTAAAAGCCATTGGAGACCGTGTCTGTTCTCTTCTTTAGGAACTGAGGGAAGAAAGCCCCATGAAAACCACCTGCTTGTAATGGAACAAGCCAGTATTGCAGCAGTTCAAAATAAATTTATGGACTTTGCAGTGATAGTTAATAATACTGGTTTTAATCTGGGAGGTCAGCGCTGTAATCCAAATAATGGTGTCAAATTGGAAATTCAAGATTTAGGAATTATAGGAAATGTTTGAGGTGGTTTCAATTTGATAACTCTTTTTATTTCTCTTTTTTATCTCTTCAAACCTAAAAGTGATCTTTCTTTTCAAAAAATGGCTGCCCTTTTGATTCTTTACTTCCTTGAGTAAGGGGACTAATTAAGCAAGTTCATTTCAAAGACTGTCTCATCTAGTCCTTCCTGAGATAAAGACAGTGTTAATGTCAACAAAAGAAATAGGCACTGAGATTGGTTTTTGAAATACAAGTATGAAGGAAGAAAGTTTTACCTGAATTTAACTTATGATTGTCTGGAGCTCCCAAAATTCCTTCTTAGGCAAAAGTTGGGGTATTCTGAAAATCTGGTAGCAGATGGCCACTAAATGATCAGATAAGACATTTGACCTCTGTTTTCTCAGTTTACTCTAGGTGGTAATAAGCAAGGAAATGGAAAGAGAGGAAAGAAAGGAGCTCAATAATTCACAAACCTGTTAATCATCCTGTAAATAACTGAGAGGTAGGTAGAAAGACTTTGAGAAATAAATATTCAAGAGATCAACTCAACTAAGATTCTTGCTCTGTCTTTCATTAATTACCCTTAACTAGCTGTGTGACCTTGGACAAATGTTATCAGTCCTTTAGCTTTCTGCTTCCTGTCTAGAAAATAAAGAGGTTATAGAAGATGCTATATAGGTGCAGGCATTTTTACATGTTAACACATTTATAGCATCCTTTGCTTGGTCTCTTAAAATTGATGGCTTTCATCAGAATTAGCAGATGCTAATTTTCCTCAAGCCATGGTAGGCAAGTGCAGTAGTGATTTATCTGAAGACATTTCAAACAAGTGTAAACTTAGCCCCGATGCGTTTTCCAGACAATAACAAAATGGATGATAACCCCATGTGTCAGAAGAGTGAATTAGTTTATTAAAAAATATAACATAATTGCTGTCATTTATCTTCCCCCTCAAAAACCACAGAGTTTATTGCCGACATGAGTGAAAATTCTAATTTGAAATAGTTGAAGTTATTTTCACTTCAGGAGTAAGGAAACTAAAGTAGACAGAAGTTAAATAATTTTCAGGAAGTCAGTGGCAGAATTAGATTTATATTTTCTACTGAGATCATTTTGTTTTTAAATTCTCCCAGCAAAGAAATAAGCACAGTTTTGTTCAAGCAGGACAAGCCGGAAGACAGTGGTCTTTAGAAGGGAGATAGTTTTGCCTCGTGATTGATCAAACTGAAGATAACTTTTTAAAGCTTCATTAGTTATATGTTTGGTTTGTTAAGTGATAGAATCAGGTAATGATACGTTCCTCAATACTTGTTATAATGTTTAAATTAGATGTTGAAGTGTATGTAAAGCCTGGTATACAGTATGTGCTCAATAAATGTTCATAACTTTAAAAAAAAGGGGGGGGGGCTGTGCAGAAATTCCGTCAGTTAGTAGTAACAGAAGGACATTCAAGAGTTGAGGTGAGCTTGGGAGTCCCTGACAGTTAAGTCTGCAAGTGCTTCTCTGAAGGGACAGCTTCCTGTACCTCCTCTACATGAAGTGGCACATTCACCACCACTCTTCATCCATGGCTTAGGGGGTAGTTCCTATGGACCTGGTTCTCATACCCACCACATTCTGATACTATAAGGGGTGAAGTGGGGCATGTCTTTCCTGGAGAGACATTAAAAGTGGAAGTCAGCTGTCTCCATTCCTCTCAAGAACATACCCTGACAATTCAAGATGATAGCAGCCACAGCCTTGGGTGTATTTCTCTTCAGAAACACAACCACTGAAAACAAAGGAATTTCTCTGATCCCTATCACAGTTGAGGTGATGATACTCTCCCAAGCACAGTAACAGTCACTGAAATGGGTAGACAATTCTTTCTGTCCCTTTAGCTAGATACTCTGTTTCCCACATTTGGAATGTACTCCACATTTATAAATCTCTCTGCTGGAAAGTTCCTCCTCAACAACTTAGGATTCATGTGTCACTCTCTGCTATATCAGATAATTTTTTAAATTAAGTTTTCTACAACAGGGCCAGAGGAAGATCTGCATTTTAAATTCAGCACAATTAAAACTGTGTCTCCCTGGTTTGGCACTGCCTTTGGTCAAACCCCATTTGTATGAATAATTATTCAGTCCATTAGGAAGTCTGCTCAACTCCCACTCCCATTTTGAAGGTTTTAATAAATATTGATCAGGCACATTTCTGTTTGCACTTGCCAAAGCAATTCTGATGGATTCATCTTCTGATGTTATCAAATAATGAAATATGAAAGAGTGAATAGAATTACCCTCTTGTTCTGTGATTTTTTTTATTTGGGGCCTTCATTTTACTTTCATAATTGTGTTTGTTTCCTACTCCTGTAAATGTTTTTTTGATTATCAAAAGGTGAGTCCAGGTTAAGGAGAGCTATGCTGTGAATATCACTTTATAAAGTCTTTCCAATTAAAAAAGATTACTTATTGAATATCACTTTAGAAAGTCTTTTCAATTTTAAAAAGTAATTTATCTGATATCATAGGTTAGTTAAGAGGACATAATATAATGCATATATTATGACCTCGAAGCTAAGTATGTTTACCAATTAGCTCAAGGCCCTTACACTGGTTATTATCTGGATACTACCTGTTTCTCAAATTAACAATCTGGGAAATAACTGTTGAATTAAAGTAATTCAGAGGCACTATGATTGGTTCAGTTTTAAGCAGTGACATGGAATGATGAACTTTTCAATAAATAATTGAAAGGACTTCTTCAAAGGCAAACGTATTATTATTACCAATACTTAAGAAACTCTAATAACATCTTAAATCTAATATAGCATAGAAAAATGGTCATCCTTGGCTTTAAGAATTTCCTTTTATCATCTATATGTTTTAAAATCCAATCCAGACTAAGATCAAAGGCTATCTAAGGCACTAGACAAACGTTTTCATTTAAAGTAAAAATAAACCTGGGGTTGCCGGCTGGCTGGCCCTTCTGCTTCTGTCTTTTGGTTTCTCCTGGAGAAGGTGAAAGGGAGGTGGAATCACAGAGACAAGGTACAGAAATGCAGATACACTCGGTCACCCCATGGTGAGTGACGGGATGGAGCAGCAAATGGGACTGGCTCTGTCCCTAGTCAGATACCTAACAAAGGGGTTAAGAGAAGGAATGTATACTGGTCCAGCCACTATGGGAAGTTGTGTGGAGGACCCTCAGACTAATGAAAATGGAACTCCACCCAAAGGAGAGCTCAATGTGGGTACAAAGGGACATCTGTACTTGGATGTTTACTGCAGCACTACTTATAATTCCAAATACATAGAAACAACCCAAATGTCCCAAAACAGACAAATGGATGAAAAAGATGTGATATATACACAATGGAGTATTAATCATCAATTAAAAACAACAAATTTGATGAATTTATAACATGGATGTACCAAGAAGAAATCATATTAACAAATTGAAAGAAAAAGACAGAAACCAAATGGTTCCACTAATATATGAGACATAGGGAAAACAAGCAAATGGCCAGGAGGAAAAGTCAAAACAAGCTAACAGCCAAACTAAAGTACACAACTGGGGGAGGGAGGATATAGGAGGGAGTGGTCAGGGAGGGAAGGTGGTGGGTGATCCCAGGGAATACAAAGATATAAAAGATAGCTAGATAGATGGATAGATGGATGGATGGATAGATAGATAGATAGATAGATAGATAGATAGATAGATAGGAAAACAAAGAAGTGAAAGAAAGAAAGAGAGAGAGAGATGAATTGATTGGGGAGGGAAGGTGGTGGGTGATCCCTGGGAAAGGGGGGAGGGGGAGAGGGAGAGAGAGAGAGAGAGAGAGATTAAATGACTAGTACACAGCAAGCCACCTTCATGGCTGCAGGGGTTTACATGCTGAGACAGTTTTTCAGCCCCAGTAGCTTGCCAGGTTCCCAACCTTCTAGCTAGGAATCTTACTTTACTTCTCAGCATTGTTATAGAGGTCTTTGCTTTGTTGAGACAAAGGCCATCTCTCTTAGGACTAAAGGGCCAGAAGGAAATAATGGTTTTGGTAGAGGAACTAACAAATCAGTGGATTATATGAAAAATGTGAGCACATCCAAATCAGTAGATCTCCAAGGTAAACAATCCAGGGTGTGTTTACCAAGCCCTTGGTTTATTTTTTATTTTTAAAATGTATTACTCATTCTATTGTTTACATATTTATGTATATATGTACATATATGTGACTCTCTATGTATATCTATATCTATATCTATAACATCATTGCATTCCCCAGGGTTCTCTCTCTATGTTATCACCTGTAAACCTTCATCTTGGTCTTCTTGTGTGTCTCCATTCCCGGATTTCTCCCTCCCCCACCCCCGCCCTAGTTGCTTTCCCTAGTTCTGTTGTTAGCTTATTTTGACTTTTTCTTGGCCTTTTGTTTGTTATTCCTATATCCCATGTATAGGTGAGACCATATGGTTTCTGTCTTTTTCTTTCTGACTTATTTTTGCTGATATGATTCCCTCTAGGGTTATCACAAATGCTTCATATTTGTTGGTTTTGATTGCAGAATAATATTCCATTGTGTAAATTATATCACATCTTTTCAATCATTCATCAGTTTTGGGGTATTTGAGTTGTTTCCATATTCTGGCTATTGTGAATAGTGCTACGATAAACATCTGACTAGAGGTGTCTTTTTGAATTAGTGTTTTGGTGTCCTTTGGGTAGATTCCCAGAAGTGGAATTGCTGGATCGAATGGTATTCCATTTTTAGCAACTTGAGGGTCCTCCACACTGCTGTCCATAGTAGCTGGACCAGTTTACATTCCTACCAGCAGTGTAAGAGTGTTCCTTTCTCTCCACATCCACGCCAACACTTATTGTTGCCCCCTCAGGTTATTTACGAAAGACAGAAAACCTAAATCAAAGCTACAAAAGGGGCCACCTGAGATTCAAAAACCTGTGATGCAGAAGAGATAGCAATGAGAAAAATAGTAGACTAAATTGGAAGAAGCTAATAGAACTATGTATACTATCCAGCAGGGTTTAATTAAAGACCCAACTACCCTGACAAGCGTGATGGATAGCCTTAGAGAGCTTTGTGAATTCGGTGGATGACAGGACCATGGTGGCTGATAAATATACTTAAATGTCAGTGAACCATTTTACACGGTGCCTCTACAAAAATACATGTAGAAAAATGAATTTATTCGGAATGACTACCCCCAATAGGACACAGTCTGAAAAACAAACAAAGGATAATGATGAAGGCAAATGAACAAATATGGAAAGGGGACGAGAGAGCATCCAGACTGCTGAGGCCACGGGCTTATCACTGGTCTCATTTAATTCCTTAATTAATGTGCAAGGACATAAAAAGAGTGGTGTAAAGGGCACAGGTGACTAAACAGGGAAGGGCATGAACAGCAATGAAGAAAGGGAACTTATATAAGGGTTGCCAGAGAATTTAGAATTATGGACAGCGAGTAACAAAATGAATTTCATCTGGGCACAACTCAAGGGTATTGTCTGGAAGGAGGGAATTCTGACCTGTTATATTTCATAATTGGGAGAAACTTAAGACCAACCATGCTGAAAGTGGTCTAAGGTGTGTGCCAGGATGGGGGAAGGGCATGGAGCCACAGCATTTTCTTACATGCTATAAAAAAAAATAAGACCAGGGAGAGGACAAGAAGCTGATGATAATCCCTACCTATGTTGCACTTCATACTTCTGAATTGCTCTATATTAGAAGTCAATTGAAAGAAAATCAGAAAAGAGCATCAAATGGGATTAAAGGGACAGAAGGTTGAAGGAAAATAGAAGATTAAATGCAATTCAGTCCAATTTTTTGCTCAAATGTCAGCTTATCAATAAGTGAGGTTTTCTTTTGACTACATGATCTGAAAAAACATCTTCTCCATCCTGAAGCTTTGTTTTTTTGCTAGATTTCTAAATTTCAGTACTCACTTCTAAAAAAATATATATCCTTTCTATATTTTAATATGTTTCTAAAAATACCCACATGCATCAAGTTAGAGAACCAGTATAATGTAGTGGTAAAGATAAAAACTTGGGAGCCAGTGATTGGGTTCAAATTCCAGTTTTTCCTTTTACTATTTGAGTGACTGGGAGAAATGCATTTCTGTCCCTTCTATTCTTCATCTGAGAAAAAAAATAGTAATGGGGAGTTAGTTGTGTGAGGATCAAATGATTAAGAATCATGACTGGAACAGTGTTGTCAAAGTATTATGTAAATAAATATTGGCCCCTCTAGCCTGGAATACAATAGGGTTGGATTCAGAGTCACTGCTTGTTAGCCCTTGGACTCCAAAGGGGGTATCTAGCAGATAATGAAAACATCAAAAGGAATGAATGAAAGAGCAAGCCACAGTGGTAAATCTCATCAAACAAGAGAGCACAATGTAGAAAGCAGACTAGGATGCTTTGACACTGTGAGGGAAGGGAACTAAGAATCAAATAGTTGCACCATAAAAAAGAGAGAGGTGCATTCTGATGTGATTGTGAGAGGTGATGTGGTACGCCCCTGTCTTTGGGATAACTGATGGGAAATGAGGGTGAAGAGGACAGAGGATGGGGGTCCATTTTTGATTAATGATTTGCCATCCCAGCTTTTCTCTGATGGAATTAGACATGAATTCCATTACCTTTCATTGAATGTGTACAACTTTAGACAACTCTTAGCTGTCAGTTTCTGCACTTACACAATGGGATAAATGATACCCCACTTACAGGTTACTTTGAGGATTAAATCAAATGACAGTGTGGGACACCTGTCTCATATAAACTAAGTTTTCCTGACTGTACTATCTACCAGTCATTGTGTATTATATTTCTGGGTCTTCATCTTTGGGTGTGCATGTCATTCTCCATGCTGAAGTGGTTCTTTATTAATCATTCTTGTTTGATTCAGAAGAAGGACTTCTTTTTCTTTTTTTTTCTAAGATTAACCTTATGCCTTTGATCTGGATGTTCTCCAATGCCTTTAAGACCCTACTGGGTTTTTCTTTTCCTTTTTAACTTTCATTCCCAGTGTCTACACCTTTCATTGTTTCTTTCATGTCTATCTTCAAACATCCTTATGTTTCTCATGTTTTGAAAAAAAGAAAAAGTCGAACAACAAACCCCAAACCTTTCATGAGATCCTTTGTCCACTCTCTCTCATCTTGCTTTTCTCTTCCTTGCACCATCAAATTTCTTGAACAAATCATCTGTATTCACCATCTGTCCTTCTAAGGCTCCATTTTGTCTATGAAATTGTATCCAAAAGGCTAAATGATGACATCCTAGTGGGCAAACTCAATGACCTCTGCTTGGTTTCTTTTCCCCTGACAGTTTTCCATCCTGAATTCAACTCCATGAAGCCACGTGCTTTAGATTCTTCTTCAAGCTCCCTCAGTTCCTTCCATTTCTTTACTGGCTGCTATTTGGTCTACCCACTGCAGGTACCCATGCAGTCAGGTACTGGTCCTTTGTTCCAGCTCCTTGATTTCTTATGTCTTATTTGTACTTGAGATGCTCTCGCTTGGGATCTAATCTCTCAACTGATGGAAATTTCATTTCCACTAGTTTTCAGACATTTCTCCTGGATGCTCTCATCACATGACCGCCCTTCCTTACAGATTGGCTTAGTAAAACTGCAGTTTGCAACACTTCAAAGTCTAATATCACCTTTTAAAATTGTATTTAATCTCTATTTTGTAATTTTCATATAATATTGGTCATGTTTGTAAGGTTGTTGTTCCCCTTAGGTATTGTATCCCTACCCCCCACCCTTTCAGTATCACTTTTGACTCTGCTCTCCATTCCGTTGCCTGGTCATCACTAGCTTTTCTACTCATTTCTTGTTTCTAAACTCATGATCACAAATCCTAATCCCTTCTCACTGGATAATTAAAAGTCCCTTATACTGGTATCTCTCACAATCACTCACTTCTCCTAGCAGGGGCTTTCTTGTTCTAACTGGATCATATCACTATTTCGTGTAAAATAAACAAAGAACAAAAATACTGGGCTCACTACTGCTAATAGGGTCAAGTTCAAAAACCTGAATACTGATATCCAAGGTCTCTAAAGAGACCTCTCTAAACTCTAGTTTTCCTTCCCCTGCATTAACATTCTATTGAAGTCAAACTGAGCTCCTCAGCGTCCTTGGAACATACTGAATTCTTTCTGGCTCTGGGCTTGTGTATGCAAAGCCTACCTAATCTTCAAGCCCACTAAAATCCCCATTCTGAGCAATTTCTTCCTTCTCTATCACTTATTGCAGAGGGTGTTCTTGTAACATGGATGATAAAAGTAATATCATTTTTTAAAGACTAAGCTTTTTGTACTGCTGACACACACAAAAGGAATTATTAGGTTATTTACTTCTTAACTGTATGAACTTGGAGAAGTTCCTTTTTTCCCCCCATCTATGAATGGGGATATTGCTAGTACCTACCTTGATAGCGTTGTTAGAAGGATTAAACCAGTTACTGTCTGTAAAATGCTTAGACCAGCCTGGCACATAACATGAAAGAGGAAATATTAAATAAGAGCAGAATAAAAAGTGAAAAAAGCATATGAGGCAATAGCTATCCCTGTTCAGTCTCCCACCCAGGAGGGAATCACTTTATAGTCTCTAGGACAGTCTTCCAACTACATTTTGCATCTAGATATACTGAGCTTTGTATGTAGTATGTGCGCATGCATGTACAATGCATGTACATGACTGTGTGTGCACACATGTGTATTTAGAGAAATGATATTTACATGTTCTTCAATACTTCACTCTTATCACTTAATACTGTTTCTTATAGATGGTTCCATCTTAGTACACATCAACCTGCCTCCTCCTTCCTAATGGTTGCTAAGGATCCAACTATATGGACATACCATAATATATACTTACTGGCTTCTCCTTTATGATGGGTTTTTGATGATAAAGAAAACTACATCTTACAGCTCTCAATAGCAGTCTCGTGCTTATATAGAATAGAACTTTTCAGATATCTTTATTTGTTCAACAGATATTTAAGCATCAATTTTGCATCAGGTGGTATATAATAGGATGGTAGCCACAGAGAAGACTCAAACAGCCCCTGCTCTCTGGCAGAGTCTACTGTGACAGGGCAAGAAGATAATGATCATGAGGAAGATATGAAGGAGATTCTTGAAGATCACTAACAGGAAGGGCTGTATGTTTCTTGGAGCAGACAAGGAAGGCTTTTTGGAGGAGACATTATTGGTGAAGCAACCAGGAGGGAAAGAAGCAAAGGAAGTGGAATGTGCAAAGCAGGTAGGAAAATGGAAGAAAATGGTGTTGGGGGGACTACAAGTAGCTTATTCCTCACTCCAGTGCGAGGAGAGTGTGGAGGGGAGGGAGGTTGGCAAGGTCAGTTGGGGTCAGATCATCACAGACCCTCTGTGTCACACCAGAGACTGTCTTTCATGGGTGGGGAAGGTGGGGGGGGGGGGGAAGGCCGGAGGGTGAAAATGATGAAGAGTTGCTAACCTTTCATTTTGCCTAGGCAGTTAAAACAAAACAGCTTATTTATTATCATCAGGATTTAGCAAAAGATGGCATCTGAACATTCCTCAATTAGACAGGAAATCATGTCAGAATCCAGTGCTAGATGTTTTAATTTATGAGAAACACAAACTTATTACATTGTTATTATTTTTCTAATGTTCCTAAAGATGAGGCCAATCAAATTTCAGCTGATATCCTGGCATTTGTGAACCAATTCTCTCTCTGGAGGACTCTGAAGTTAGGAATTGAGAAAGAGGTTGGCTGTAGCAGCAGCTGTGTTTTGCAAAGAACTCTCCAGTTTTCCCTTGCTCAGCTACTCTTCTATCTTCTAGGTTTCCCCACAAACCATGTCTCCCAGCTTGTAACTGAACAAAACTTCATTAGAGACATGAGAGGGCAAACATCTCAGTAGAAAGAAAAACCTCTCTCTGCTCTTATACCCTTCAATTGGGTCAATGCTGAAAGGACTCTTCCAATCACCCAGGTGAACTAGACAAGGCAGAGAGAGGAATGTGCAGCTAGAGTGTGAACATCAGAAAACGTGGGACACCTTTCACCAAGAGCCATCTCTGTCCCTAATGCTGCCACTGGTCTGGGTGAAATGCATGCAATTTGTGAATATCCACACACAAAAACACTATTTAAATGAGGTTGGGAAATGAGAATACAGTAGCCTTGTGTTCGCTGTGAAGTACAAGGCCCAATGTTCCTTGCATGGCAGGATGTGATGTTACCTTCCGCCTGGAAAAGGCTGCTCCAAAGGCTACGGAAGGGGATGCTGGCCTTGGATTCTGCAGTGAGTCTACACTTTCCCAATGCCTTTCCATTGTTGCCTCTGTATAAACCCATTTGTTGGTGGGATAATGCTGTTTTCTGTTCAAGGTCAACAAATCATACACACGGTTGTAAGTTAGGAGGAGAACAGTCACCATTTCATTCTGCCTCTTTTCAACCACACACAGTTGACTTGATACCTTAGCTTGACAGATTAAGAGAAGGTTGGAGGAGAGGTTGCAAGGCCTGACACTGGGCTCAAATCCCTTTTTCATTCTCTATTCAAGTGACGGAAGCGTTTGGGGACACAGGTAACCGTGTATCAGCATTTAGCAAGAACTTACACCAGGTTCTTAGCTAAGAATCAGGAATTGAGTGGGTGGGGGGGGAGAGAAGGGTGATGTCTGAGGGGAAATGAGATGTCAAAGGACAACACTAACCTAGGAAAATGCATCCAGATAGTCAGCAGAGAAAATGAGGCACTGAGAGACAGAATGGTAAATGTTTTTAATGGTTATTTTCTATGTGAAGAGAGTGACTGAGATCACTAGACAATGTTCTTCTTCTAAGTTTCTATATAAAGAGATGGCCCTTTTATATATAAAGAGATACACACATATATTATATACATACATATATATTATATATACATATAATTTAGAGTCTTTTTTTAGAAAGGAAAAAAAGTATCAAGCTTGAAATAACCTCCCAGAAAGGGCAATGGTCTTAGAGCATGCTTATTGCCTCTATTTAAATGCTAATGCTAACCTATAGTTCTGGACCCATAAAACCCAAGTTTTTCAAAGACCAGAAGGTGAATTTAAAATGAAATCTTAATTTCTTAAGGAAGTGATTTTTTATTTTTGAGGAAAGGCTAACACCTGGCGTTCAGAGAGGAGGTCTCTTCCCATGTGGTAAAGGCCAGCGCTGACAGGAGGGCACGGAGTGGCCAGGACTCCACTGGGCTTCAGTGCTGCTTGGTTTCCCTGTGGAACCAATTTGGAACCACAGGGAATGAAGGCAATGACTGAGGCTCAGTTGCTGAGAAAGTCTGCTTTCTGAATCAGAATAAGGGAGTCCTGATGGGGAGACCTCATGCTTCTGGTGGGCTTGCAGGGAAACCAACTCAGATAATGAGAGTGAATCCAAATCAGGAAATACCTGTGTTGGGCGCCAGGTGGAGGGAAGTGGCATGAGGAGGCTGCTCTATTTAATAAAGAATAGAAATATTCTTAATTTTCATCTGGACGTGTTCACTTTGTCAAAAGTACTCAAGCTGGATAGTTAAGGTTTATACAATTTTTTTTTGAGAATAGGTCTTGCTATGTTGCCTGGGGTAGTCTTGAACCCATGGATTCAAGCGATTCCTAGCCTTGGCCTTCCATAGGCTGGGATTAAAGACATGTGCCACGGTGCCCAGCCTTAAGGTTTATACAATTTACTATGTTATATTTAATTTTAAAAAATTACCTTCTTTTCACCTCTTCTCCTCCCCTCTAAGAAAAAAAAAAAAAGCAATAGACCAAATATCCGAGTGGGGGACCTGGGTGTCTATTTATAACTCAGTCCTATGCCCTAACATTAAGATGAATGTTAATTTCATGAACCCTGAAAACATGATGCTAACTAAAGAAGCACAGCATCAAAGACCCCATGATGTTAGGATTCCTTTTATAGGCTATATCCAGAATAGGCAAATCCAGAAACAGAGTCAATTAGTGGTTGCCAGGAGTGGGCTGGGGGGAATAGGGAATGACTGCTAATGGATACAGGCTTCTTTTGGGGGTAATGTAAATATTCTAAAATTAGCCTTGATGACGCCTGCACAACTCTTTCTACAGGAAAGACATCCAATGACCTGCATTCTTGCTAGGGCTTCTGTTTATGTTCATTCTCGCTCGATAAAGCTGTTATTATAAAATGCTGATTTTACCGGTGAAAAGCCCAGCCTCTGTCCACTGTGATGCTGTCCTGAAGACTGACCCCTTAGGCAGACATCTGCCGTAGCTCAAGGATCTCCAGGGCTGTCTGCAGAAAAGGCTCCAAACCCACAAATGTAGGGATATTTCCATGAGGTGCCCTTGAAATGTACTCAAGTTCTTTCTCAGTGCTCCACACATTTGCTGGTTCTCTGAGGCTCCCGGATCTTCAAGGCCTCTGGACTCCCCCCGTCCCTATAGACCGTGCTCAGGAAAGTTATGACAACTAGTCGTCAACAACTTCTGGAAGAAAAGTTACTAGAATTGAGAGCAATTCTGTGTGACTAACGAGCAAGGGTAACAGGATCCGGCCCCAAGTTCACTGATGTTTTCATTATTGTTTTTATTAAGGGGAACAATTAGCATTTATTTAGCACTTATTATATGGCAGGTGCTCTAGAGGGGTGTCATCCTTCCAATGCAGGCTCACAAAAGCTAAACCTCTCAAGTCCCTGGGCTGGTGAATAACATGAATTCCACCTATAGAACACTACCCAAGCTGGGTGTGGTGGTGCATGCCTGTAATCCCAGCTACATGGGAGGCTGAGGCTGGGAACCACTTGAGTTCGCAGGTTCGGGACTACCCCGGGCAATATAGCGAGACCTAGTCTCTAGCAAAAGGAAAAAAAACAAAAAATGAAACCGACTAGCCTGGCCCACCTTTCCTGGATCATTCCAGGAAAACTCTGATTGGGCTGTGAGAAAACAGTTTACCCCCTGGATCAAGTTGGGGGAGACAGTGTTCACTCACAATCCAGAGATCAGCACGTTTGTGAAAGGCTACTGCAAACTGAATGCGCTAGGCAGACATGTGTGCCTGGCAGGGGTGTATATTAATAGTATCTTAGCATGGGTATCAGATGGGGGAGACTTAGGAGCTAGGGTTTAGACGGTTGCTCCAAGTATGCACAACTACCACACTCCCAGCCCACCCCCGCTAGCCTGTGCTACACAGTGAAAGACGAGACTTCTTGCAACTACCTGCTTTTCTGTGTCTGACCTTCAGCTCTCTATTCAAGGTAATGAGGGACTCTCCAAGGTGCAGCTGAAGCTGACTAGAGAGGAAGGTATAGGGAGGGACAGCCTGTGATCTCAGCAGGTACAGACTGTGGAGGAAAAATATGCTCATTTGTAACAGGAAAAGTGGAAAATTACTCAAAAGTCTGCAAAAATAGCCTGGAAACCCAAAATCATTCTTTCTGCACATATACCTCAGAAGGTCAAGCAGGAAAGAGTGAAATGGGGCTCTTCCCCCCCCACCCCCCATGGCCTTCACACTTAGAACCTTCCAGATGAGCAGAATTAGCCTCAGCATTTCAAAAGCCTAAGGAACTTGCGCAGTGGCTCCTGTATGGCTAATGGGGCTTGTCAGAGTGCAGGACCGGCCTATTGATTATTCTCCTGTGACCCGGGGAGTCGCTACTCATGTGGCCTGAGGTAAAGATGGAGTAAGAGGAAGCTGGCAGAGGGGATTTCTTCAGGTGAGCATGAGGCAGAGTCACGACGAAGCCCTGGGCCAGGAAACCCAAGCTGCTGAACTAGTTACCAGGCCAGGTGCCCTCATCCATCAGGCTGTGCTAAGGTCGCCGCACGTGGTACTGTGGAGTTGGCTCTGCAGACGCTGTGCAGGCGATGCCAGGAAAAGTCAGGGAGAAACAACAAGCCTTGCCGTATTGTTTTCTGCAGTGGGATTGCTCCAGCCAGTCTCCCGCCTCCTCTCTCCACACGTCCTCCTTCTCAGCACTAAGTCTAAATTCACAGGCATCTAGCCAGGTGAGAATTCACCTACTGCCCCCCCAAACTCACCTGACTAGAGCACCTCTTCAAATATCTGTTCGCATTCACAGCACCAAAGAAACGCAAAGCTGCACGTCATGCTGGCAGACGCTACCTGTAACTTTTGCACCAGGAAGGAACTGCTATGCCTGGAGGTCCCTGGATGCCCTCCCCCCCCCCCCACCCCCGCCAGGTAGCTGGGGGTGTCCCTTCCCCTCCTGGCTCAGACTTCTGCTGAGAATCTGCTTTACTGGCAAACATTTCCAATGTTTTCAAAGGGAAACATTTCAAATGTGGTGGTGAAACAAACATTGGTTGGTGACCCAAATGTTTCCGCAAATGTTTTCTCGGGGTGGGGAGGGCTCGCAAATATTTGCAAACCATTTGGGCAGGAAAGCTGCGGCAGCGATGTGTTGCAGAAATAGTTGCTTGGGGGAAAGAGAAACTCCAGCGCTACCGAGTGTGGCTGGGACGAGTCCATTTCATTCTACATGTAGACCTAACCCGGTTCTCAGAGGCCCCCTTCCCTGAGGCCAGGGCTGGCCCTACCCCAGATTGACTAGACATCACTCTACTCAGTCCTACTCAACCTCTCTGCTTCCCTCTGGTTCTGGATCTAGACAAATAAAGGCATTAGCCTAGAATAGAAGTAGCCCCAACACATGAGGAAAATGAAGGGGGAGAAGGGCACCATTATTATTTTCATTTTCCAGGAAGAGACTTGGAGAGATTAGGCGGCAGGTCACACAGTGAGTTGACAGCAGTGCTTTAAGTCAGTCTCTTGAACTCGAAGTCTGAAGCTTTTCTACCTCACCACACAGGCTCTGGACAGTTTTGGACAGTTTTCCTGGTTCCCTGGGTGTATCTGCACTTGCCCCCATGGACCCAGTTGCAAGGGGCCTACATTTGTTATTTGTCCATTCACCTGCTTTGTTTTCTTACCATGCCTCGTGTCACTCAGGCTCTACTGTGGGGAAATATGTGCTTTTGACCAGAGCAGGGCACACCTTGGGTGCCTGGTAGATGCAGCTTCCTTTCAGTGCCCCTTCCTTTGAAAGTAACAGTGGCTTCCTTGCAATAAAAAGCTTTATTGCACCTTGTAATGGAGATACAAAACACTTAGAAATCAGTCTTTTGAGCTCATCGACTTTATAGCGGAGATGCAGCTACACAGGGAATGCAAGATGATTTCTACAGAATGACTTACTGAGGGTAAGAACTTCTGAGTAGTGAACCTCAGTTGTGCCTGGTCCTATCTCTGGAGTCAGGGCTTCTTAGCTTCTCTGTCCCTACTGTGTTTATGGTGGGTCCTCCTGATAGTACACACCATTACACAGTATGTGATCTCAATCAGGGCATAAAAAACCCTGTGTTTCCAATCTTTACATACACACACACATGCATGCATGCACACACGCAGACATGTACACCAGACCACTAGGCAGTTAGCTCAGGGGGAAAAGAGGGAGCTGGGGATTTTAAAGCCTTTCAATAAAGATTATAACTGTTGTTAGACTCTACAAAGATACAGAGTAATTAGAAACCTCTTCAAAGAATGGAATAAGTCCATTAAATCCAGTTAAATATTTTTTCAGAAACACTGCAAGAAATACTTCTTGCTGTTGCGTTTTCTCACAATGAACTGTAGGAAGAATATCTCATTTTCCAAATGGAACTTCATGGAGTTTTCAATAAGCCCCCTCAGCACTTATCTAAATCTTTAATTAGTTCTATAATATACTGATGATATCAAGCCTAATTAAATTTATATAGATAAGGGGCAATGAAATTCTAACCAAGTGAGCTGGAAAGCATATATTAAATAGTAAATTTAATGGTTCAAGCTGATAACTACAATTTTATATCAAAAAGTTAAATTCAATTTACATGTTGTATTCAAATTGATTTTGAGTGTGCAAATTATTGGAAAAATCTCCTGAATACATCAGTAAAATTGCTAATCCAGCCTGTTTAAATATCAGTTATTAATGTCTGCATTTGCCAATAAGCCACACACATTTGCATTTTTACCGCATATAGTAAAAAAAATTATCTAAATCTTATGCTGGTTTATTAAGAATACTAAGCGATTTTTCTTTGGGCTTCATGCATAAATTAAGGAGGCAAAGAAATGACTATTGAGTCTAAAGAAGAGAGTCAGCAATTCAGTAGATCATAAGGCAAGGATGATATATAAATATATATGCACACATATTTATTTATTTATTTTGCTGACTAACGCAGTTCTGTTACCTTGGGGAACAGCAATTACGACGGTTCAAATTCTCCCTTATTCAGGATCAACTGGAATGGAACGGTACTCAACCACCTGATAGCATAATCACAGGAAGAGGGGGATGGATATAAAATGGGTGGTGTTTGCCATCAGTTTTGGGAAGAAAGTGAAATGTCTTGCAATGTTTATCAGAAGGTAGAGGTACCAACCAGCTGATCATGTCACAGTTCAGCCAAGGAATATGCTTGAGAAATGACAGTAAATAGAGTTACTTTACTAGTTAAAGAGAAGTTCTGACCATCAGTACATTGATAATAGTACCCATTCTTGGTTACCACAGGTGACTGGTTATCCCTTAGAGGCATTAGTACCACATATGCCTCCATCTTTGCTTTTGCAAACAGATAAGAATATTGAAGATGTTACAAGTATTAATTGCATTTCAGTGATCTCAGAATAAGCTTCACATTTGTAAAAATGTGCACGGTAATTACTCTGGACCAGTCATTACCTGTTTTCCCCCAAATATAGCTTTATCACTCTGATAAATTGATTGGAATGTTATCTTGAAAAAAAATGAATTATTTATCACATATCTGTATATGTTGGTTGCCTACATTATGGGAGATATTATGCCAGTGATTTCAGGGAACAGAAAACAAGAGTTCCATAGGATCGGTCTCCCCAAAAGGGTCAGATAAGATTTTCTGCATATGCACAGTATAGACCTCTTTCAGTTAGTGTCACTTGGGTGTTGGGAAATGAGGCCTTTTGGGCCTAAGGAAGTCTTCTCTTACCATTCCTTAATGGATGCAGACTATTTTCAATGAACAGTAAAGACGACCCCAGAGGCTGAGAAGTTCTTGTTCTTGTCTCTGACCTTTGCTCTTTCTCCAGTCAGAGATAAACACTACACCCCCTTTCTATGACTGAGAAGAATGAGGTTTGGGGACCTTATCATCCAGGGATAGGGTGATCAGTGAACATATCCTTTCTATCTGAAAAACTCATCCTCTCACTTTCAGTGTAAAATATGAAGTCTCCTTCCTCTCTTCTGATGGCCCAGGTACCTTAACACAAAAAAAATATATCCGTGGTTTGCTCATTTTACTTTAGAATGCATAGACATTTACATTCGCCACATATATGCTACTGAATTTATTTTTTCTTTGCTAACCTGATGTCTGAGGCTGTTTTGATTACTTGTTCAGTCTGAGAAGAACCCAGAGAAGTGGGATATTTTTCCCCTTGTTCCTACAGAGTTAACTTTTTTAATCATTACAGAAAAGAGGTGGGAGTATGATGCATTCTGAAGAATGGGCAGGTTAAGGATAAGTTGGAACATTCAGAACAAAGGAATGACTAAAAATCACAGGTAAGGAGGACTGTGAGATCAATGGGAGTAGAAGATTCTAGAATAAATCACAGAAGGATCTGGTCAGTTAAGAAAGGACAGTTTTAAGGAGAATTTCTGTTCAAGCATGAAAATACTGGACAGAACAGTTAAGATCATTATAGGGATTAGCAAAAAAAGAGAAAAAAATTCTATTTCAAGAAAGGAGTATCACAAAGAATGGCTGAAGGGAAGACATTGACATCTGCTCACCGTTTCATGCAAGACATGATAAGGTAGTGATGATGGGACTCTGACAGGAGTCAAAGTGAGAACTGAATTTAGAGGAAGAAAAAGTCAACAAGTCTTTAATTGAATATAAAGATCAGTAGGATTTATGGATGAACCATAGAGAAGTATCAGAAAATTTTGCAATGTAGTATCTCAGGATAATAGCTGGGGAATGGAACTAAGATTCAGTTTGGGAGGTCTTGAACCTCCTTTTATAGAGGAATAAAATGTCACTGAATGAAGTATTCTAGAAATACTAATAAACTAGGGTCTGGGAATGCTAACATATAATTCCATATAAAGCGATGGCAAAAGCACTTCCAGATCCCCTAAATAATCTACCAATTCAGGAACACTCCATTTTCAGATATCTAGGGAAGCCTCTACATAGTTTATACTTTAAAAGTTACAAATCCAGATACATAAAACAGACACAAATATCCATATAGAGATTCATCTTTCCTGCATGAACCTATATCATGTGATGTATGCATATCCAACCTAACTCCCTCCCTCCCTCCCTCCCTTCCCCTCCCTCCATCTTTCCCTCCTTTCCTCCTTCCCTTCATCTGTAGCTAGCTCTTTAATCCACTTCTACTTCAGGATTAGTCAGGAGCTCTATTAAGATCAGGAGAGCAGGGCAATATAAGGGAGGTGAATCTCTTCATGTCACAGCAAGTAAAATAAAAGAAAAATAAAAAGATACTTCTGAGTAGCTCCAGAAGCAGGCCACTGCTATAGGAATGTACAGACATATCTCTGCACACCAAGTACTCAGGTAATGTCCTCTCCCTCAGTCTCACTTCACTATATATTGATGAGACAGACAACACACATTCTTCAACATGATTCCTCACAGGGGCCACTATCTGTATGCTGTTTACATGGTCTCCCTATATTTGTGTGGGTTTTCTTGGGTACTCCCAATCCCAAAGATGTGTACTTGAGGTTTCTTGGCATATGTGATTTGTCCCAAGCAGTGTGCATGCATGTGTGCATGCATGTGTGCATGCATGTGTTCATGTGTGTGTGCATGTGTGTGAAAGGTGCTCAGGGATGGATGGTTGCATCCCACTTGCCTTGTACACTGTTGCTAGAAAAGGCTCTGCCCTGTGACCCTCAACTGTAAAAAGCAGGTCAAGAGATGAATGAATGAATGAATGAATAAAAATGCTAGTTTAGTTTCAGAAGCACTTTTGGGGCTTTATGTACAAGTCTGTTTACACTTCTGTGACTAGAAATCTGCCATAGGAATTTATCTCTTGTTTGTATCAATTAGCCTGTGGTCCATTGGTTTTCTTATACATCTATTTGCTTAAAGTGGCAGTTTCTAAGAACCTCTCAAGACATTAAGCGGGGGCATAGTGTTTATTTTGCATGCTCTCGGGGAGTACTTTCAGATTCCTGGGTAAGCAGAGGTTTATTTATGTTGATTCTCAAGGTCTTGCATACAGCCAAGAAAGGTCTTGGTTTAAACTTGTAGCCCGGGAATCTTCTACGATCTTTGTTAGTGCTAAGGGTGATGTTATGTGGGAGTATCCTGTGTGCCCTGCTCTGCTTGGTACAGGTCACACATTTCTGCCTTGGCAGGGCATGGGCAGTGAAGGAACAACAGAAATATCCAACGATGTGAAAGACATGATAAAAAGTAAGAAAGCAGAGATGGGGCAACAAGATCATGACAGAGAGTGAAGTGGAAATGTCCCAAGTGATTTCTCGAAGAGGATTAATTTACCCATAGAATTTAACTCAGCACTTTAAGACAATGTGAAAGACATATAAGGCAAATTAGAGAGACCAACAACCTCGGAATCACTGACTCCATGCAGTGATTCCCAGAGAACATGAATGTAATAGAGATGCTTCGAATATTAACACAGCACTTGTGGAAAATATTTCCCATCTGCGGTGCCGAACATACCCTGGAATGAATAGTCTTAAATCTCTTTATATGTTCACGGTGTCTCCACGGGAGAAGTCTCAAGCTGCTGCAGCACCTCAGGCTGCATGTGAAAATCCTAAATCTGCCGTGCGAATGCTCCATGATGCCGATCCGCCTGGTGCGGATCCCGCTCAGCTGAATGAGTTCAGACAGTGCTCATCTGCCTCTATGCCAATTCTTCTACAATCAATACTGTCTTTTGGCCTCCTGTTTGCTGGACTTGCCTCAGGAAATGGGAAGTCTGCTGCCTACATGGGCTCAGCGGGTGAAGGAGGCAGAGATCTCAATGGGTTTTGCTCCAGTCTTGACCTTTTGGAAGGCAGAGTGGAAAGCCAAGTTACCTGTTTTAGTGATTGTTATTCATGGTGCTGGGGATTTTGAAAAGCTCTCCCTAGGTTCAGACTCTCAACGGGCAAGTAGTAAGATGCTGAGGATGACGGTTTTATAATTGGGATGCTGGCCATAAAATGAGACGCTTTTTTGAGAACTCCTGGGTTACAAGCCATGAAAAGAATGACAAGTCACAAAAAGTCGCAGGACGTCTGTCGCAGGACGTCTGTCGCAGGAAGTCTGCAGGGTATTTGGTCATGGCATTCCTTTCAACACATGGAACCCGAAACACCTGCTCTGAGGGGATTTGGAAAAGAAACAAGAAAAATGTTGCCTCCACAAGGAACCAAGAAAGCCTCTGAGGAGGTGCGTGGATCAATCACTTCTAGACTGTGCCAAAGTGTTCATGGCAAAGTGGCTAGAGATGCTGTCGGGGAAATGAATTCTCAGGGTTTTTCTCATCCTTCCACTATTAGCTTCTATGACCAGCACCTGTGGGGTTGTGCCCTTCCTGTGATTGGCCAGGCCTGGCCCAGTGAGTGTGCACATGTGAGTGGGGTCACCTGGGACGCAAGGTTAAAAGGGTGGCATCACCCTAGGAGAAGGGGAGGTGAGCACAAGGAGAACACAAAGGGAACGGGAACGCAAGAGAGAGTCCAGAAAGAGTCTGAAGATTCAGGGGGTGGGGGTGGGGGTAGGAGCGGGGTGTGGGGGGGATGGCGTGTCTCCCAGCACCCCTGGCCCGGCCCTGCCCGGCTGACTACAAACAGGTTCAAGAGCACTAAAGCCTGTAAAATCCACTAAGGCTCCTGACATTCTTCTTTAACTGCTACACCAGTGATGAACCGACCTGCTTGCAAGAGACACAGAAGCGTGTCCCTTCGGCTTACTGTGCTGACATAGGACAAAGGAAAAAAGCTTAATATCAGGTCCCCTTCCTGACTGATAGATGTTGAAACTAATTGAGATGATATGTCTGAACTTCTTTGAGCTTTTTCTCCAAAGGAAAGAGCTGGAGAAATTCAATTATTATTGAACTATCAGCTTATAACATATTTTAGCCATCAACACACTTTTGATTTTCTCAGCTTGACTTCTTTTTATCATTCAAAGTGATTCAGTGAAGAAATAAAGTCACCCTGGTCTCCTTCTGTGAGGAAACCAGTTCACTGAAATCCTCTTCAACGGGGTTCCAGGGAGTCAGGCTGGGGTGATGTGGGAGCAGCTTGTAGTCTTTGAGTGGAAAGAACTTGGTCAAAACCACTGATAACTTCCTCCTTCGGTCTTTCTCCTGGATCCTATTCATCTCACTCCTTATGACTGGATTTGTGTTTGAAATGAGAGTTAAATTCTTCTGCCTCACCCCCTAATTTAACTCACTTCTTAGGAATGTCAACTGACTATCGAACACATAAAAATAGCCAAGTCAAGAGCTTGCCTTCCTCTCACTCCTACAGTGGGAAGGAAAATGGTAACCACTGCTGACATCCTCCCTATATTTATCTAGGTACTTGTTTTGCTGATTCATTCTAAAACCACCCTAAAATGTAAACACATCATCTCCATTTGAGAGTGAATGAAAGTTTTCAAAGGTTGAGAAATCACTGGAGATTATACGAGCAGCAGAGGAGGTATTCAAGCCTTTGGGGGTCTTTCCACTTCACTGCAAAACAGGAAGTTCTGAAAAGAGACACAGAACTTCCTTCTCTCTGGGTAGGATCTGCGTATTATGCAAAAGCTATGGGTTATTTCAAGAGAAGGATCTCTTAGAATCTATGAATTATATAAAGCTGTTCAATTAAAGAAGAAAAACTCACTCAAAAGCTCTGAGGACCCTGCATTTTTAGAATTCAAGGAAGAATTAGCAAACAAGGATAATAGACCATCACTAGGATCTTTACCCCCAGCCCCCAAATTATGCTTGCAATTGAATTGAATATGGGTATAATAGGGCCAAGGCAGATAACTTTTTTTTACTAGGTCAAATGGTATGAACAACTATCATTTAAGAGACGGATGAGATTAACTGTTGTCAAGCCTATGTCTTAGGCTCAAACTGAGACACAAATTGCTACTTCTAGAGATCCCCTGCCAAGTCACATGGGCTGATGAGTGGCTGCAAGAAGGCAGTTTTCCATTTCTGATTTCAGTTCTGGCTTAAGGAAAGGTGTATGTGATCCTGTTTAGGTCTCTAAGACATGAGGAGAAGTCTGCAGGGAAATTCTGGAAAATGCTTCCTTGCTTGCCCAAGTCAAACATAAGGCGGGAAACACTTTCTAGTGAATGTTGTCCTGGCATTTGAAAATGCAGGAACCAGTCAGGGGCCACAGAGAAGGCTGAGGATGGGGAGGTCAACCCACTGTGAGGGAAGAGTAGAGAGGTGGCAAGAACCTGTTTTTTTTGTTTTTTTTTTTTTTTTTGAGACTAGGTCTCACTATTTTTGCCCGTGGAACCCCAGGCTCATATTGCCCAAGGTACCACGGACTCAAGCGATCCCCAGCCTCAGCTTCCCAGGTAGCTGGAATTACAGGTGCACACCACCACACCTAGCTATTTTTTGGGACTAGGTCTCGCTGTGTTGCCTGGGTGGGTCTCAAACCCGTGGATTCAAGCAATTCCCAGTCCCAGCTACGCCCCATAGGCTTGCGCTTAAAGGTATGCTCACCGTGCCTGGCTAAGAACCCTGGGTTCTTAATGACAGCCATGGTCATTGAATTAGCCACCCTTCAAGTGACCTTTCCTCAGGAGTTCACATCAATGAGATAAAAATGTTTCTTAAAAATAAATGTTTTCTGTCACCTAAGTCAGGGTTTTCTGCTATTTTTTTTCCCTTAAGGAGTCTCTTCCTCCTTATACAGAAGGTAGTATCTATAACAGCATTCTCCTTTTCCCAACATTTCATTTTTTAGGGCAAGAATTCTATACTTCGCAATTTAAATAATGCTTCCTTGAGTCTCCTCCCAGCCCCCACTTTTTAAGATGAAATAATGATTCCACCCTTTTTCCAGGTCGTTCCTCCATTTTCTCTGAGTAATGCCCAACAGATACCATCAAGTCTTGGATGTTTTGTCTTTACAATTCATGAGAAACGTAAAAAGTATGTATCCATCTCACTGTTTGTTCTAGCACCACCCAGATCTAGGTCCAGGGCTGTGCGAGAACTGGATTTCCTTCTAGATCAGTCAGTCACGATCTGTGGGCTTTTCAAAGCAGATGCTTCTAAAAGTTTATTTTGTCTTTGGCTCATGAATTTCTTCCCTGAAAATCTCTGTGACTTTCCTTGTTCTGCTATTGTTTGTGTCTGTCATATCAAACTTTTTTTAAAATGTGTTCCACCATACTAGGCATTTTCCTAAGCTTCTTCCCTCCCCAGAGACTTTTGCCTCAGGGTGTTCTACCTACCCTGTTGACTTGCATTGCTTACTTCTCTGAGCAAGCTCCATTTCTTCCTTTCCACGGGTTTTCTGCGTGGGATCAAATGCTTTTAAAATAATTTTCACTTTTTTCAGTTTATTTAAATAGGACGTCAACTAGTTCTCTAGGAAGAAGAGCATGAGAAGTAAACCTTCTGAATCCTTCTAAACCTGAAAACGTCTTTAACTGGCCTCCACGCTAACAGCTACACTCCTTGGATCTGCAATTCCAGGTTGAAATCATTCTTTCTCAGCGCTGAGAAGACATGGCAGGACTTACTGCTACAGAATATAAGCCTGAGGTCTGCCAGCTTCTCTCCCCCTCTCTGAAGCTCTGAGTGACTTTGGGCATACTGAGAAGTCACCAGGCTCTTTGGAGATTCTTTCATACATCCCTTTGGCTTCATTTTTGGGGTCTCTTTTCCTGGGACTCATTAGTTGGATGCTTGGCCTCTAAGGGTAGGTGGGATCGTGGTATTCTCTTAGTGGGCCAGCATGCCGCCTGAGAGTCCCACCCATGTTAGAAGGTGTGGCACTTCTCTGTAGGTGAGCAGGTGAGGTCCCAGCTGCCACGGTGGGAGTTTTTTTTCCACGGTCACAAGAGGAGGGTTTAATTCTGAGGTCTCAACACCCACACCAGAAGCCTTGATTTCCCTGAAGTATTTTCTAACATGGCCCTTTCAGGAGTGGACTCCGGATGTCAGCATTTTGAAGGGGTGAATCAAATTGCATTGTGTTGTCTATTTGCACATGGGTGACATTTTCATTAATTCCTGCTTTCAGCCTCTTTGGCAGACTCGCCTTTTAAAAAACTGTTGATTTTGCGCCTGGAATGTCTCCAAGGTGCTCATCACATATTCCAAACCGAGGTTCTCCCTGGCTCACCCACTCACTGTGATCCGTCCTTGTCTCTGTCTTCCAGAACTCAGACATCTTTTGTTCATAGGTAAATCCCTTCTTTTTCTTTCTTGACTGTGAAGTCTTTCCTTTTTTTCCTCCAGAAAAGTACATAGCCAGGTTCTGTTATCCCAGCGTCGTCGTCGCCATCATCGTCGCCATCATCGTCGCCATCATCATCACCATCATCATCACCATCACCATCACCATCACCATCACCATCACCATCATCATCATCATTTTGAGACTAGGTCTCACTATGTTGCCCCGGGCGGGTCTTGCACCTGTGGACTTAAATGATTCCTAGTCTCGGCCTCCCTTCCTAGGCTGGGACTAAAGGCACGTATAACCATGCCCAGCCTAGCATCATTATTTAGACTTCATGAGATCTGCTAAAATATGAGATGATGTAAAACACTTAAGAGTAACTTCTGCTGGTGCTGCTGACACTCGGTGTGTGGTCAGCGAGGAGCAGGGGATGCCTGTTTCAGGTGCTGAAGCAGGCATATGGTGAGGAGGAGGCTGTCGGAACTGGCCCCCTGTGCTTAGACAGACTGGTTTTCAAATGGCTTTCATTTTCAGAAGCAAATAAAGATGAGAGGTGCTGGGCTCGACTGTGCTGACTCTTCTAAGTGCAGAATCCTTTGTGTTCCTGGGTCTATCCCACAGAGAGACCCCGTAGCTTCCACCGGTAGCATGGGAGCTACCTGACTCCCTTTACCACTGAGCCCATCCCGCTCAGGGCGGGCCTGGCCCCAGCTGGCATCACCGCCGCGAGGGTGAGAACGAGTGATGGCAGTCAAGGGTGTCAGATGGTGCAGAGCTTGGGGTGGTGAGCAGTGCCGGCACCTTGATGGGGCTTGGAGAGGTGCCAATCAGTGCCATTAGCAGCAGGAAGACAGCGGCAGGGCAACAGCTTGCATGGTGATGACAGCAGCGACAGTGTGAATAGGCCGGCAGCTGCCACAGACACCGGAGCAACCACCACTGGACAAGACAGAAGCTACAGGAAAAAGTGGTGACAGGCTTTGGGCAACATGTGAATGGAACACCCTGAAAGTCTTTCAGTGAGTAGACCGTTGCCTTCTAGGTAACATGGCTCTCAGAAGACAGCCAGGTCAGAGGTCAGGGAGCCCGCCTTTCCTAACACCCAGATCAGTGTACCTTCTAAAGAGCCCCCGCCACCATCTCTGGAACACTGATTCTGAGCTTCAGCCTGCCTGCCAGGGGTTGATTTGTTTATAGAAAGGCTGGTCTTTCTTGAAGAATGCTACTCTTTGTTGTCATCAGGGGGCAATAAAGAGTCATCATTTAAAATCACAGATGGTTTGAGTTACTAGGGAGAGCAGACATTTAGTAATTTAAAACATGACTTGTAAATATTCGCACCCCTGCCTGTAGTGAAACAAGCTGAATCAAGAGATTCAGTAGCAAATGAAAACTTACATAAGAAATACTTTGTTGCAAATATGAAAGACTTATCTTGCCCTTCTTAAGAGTTATAGTGGGGTTCTAGATTCATTTGCACTGGTTTCTTCTTTTTTCATTAGATGCATCTACTTGAACACTGAAATGGCATTTTTTCCCAGTAGTTTGTAACAGTCTAGCTCCTCTATAATAAGAAAGTCTTCATCTGGGATGGAAGTGTGTGCCAGATTCTGAACTGGTAATGCTTGTTTCTACCCTCTCAAGTAGAATCTGTTCTTTCTCTAGTTGGAAGTTCTTTAGTCCTCATTAGCTCCACAATAAGTTTAAAAATCATCAGGACTACTTAAAAGCATTCTCTCAGTCCTACAGTCAATTTTACCAACTTTGTGCCAACTTGTTGTCAACCATAGAACATTTTTCCCTTTGAGAGAGGACTAGGAGGGGGAGAGAGAGAGGCAGAAGGGGGTGGAGAGTGGTGGGGGAGGGGAAAAGAGAGAATCTGCCTGTCATTTTCAATCACTAGTCCCAATTTTTGTTTTTAGAATAAATTTATATATATATATATAATTTACACAGTGTCATTCAATCATTTGGCCAAAGTTAAATGGTATTTAAAATATTTACATAGCCATGCAACCATCACATTTAATTTTAGAAAACTTCCATGAAAAGGGGAGGTTTGATGTAAACAAACTAAATGCCTCCCAAACAGATGAATGGCTCAGAAAGTTGTGGTACGTTTACACAAAGGAATATTACTCAGCAATCAAAAAAGACAAACCAATGTCATTTACAACAACATGGATGCAGCCAGAAGGAATTGATCTACTGGAAAGCCAGAAAGAAAAAGAGAAATACTGGATGGTCTCACTTATATGTGGATTATAGAAAAAACAAACAAAAGGACAAGAGAAAGTTCAAAGTAACAAACTGACAGCAGAACTAAAGCATAAAGCAGGGAGGTGAGCAAAAGAGACTAAGGTGATGGTTTGCAGGTGGCATGTTGGTGGGAGAATCTTGGGTGTATACAATGATGCCAAAAATATACATCTGTATGTACAATCAATAAAAATATTGAATAAAAATTCTAAAAAAGGGGGAGGTAGTTTTCACTGGTCTGTCTACCTTGCTCCCCACTCAGCTTGAGGCAGCCACTTTCTCATGCTCTGTCTCTCTAGTATGGCCTCTTCTGATCTTTCACGCAAAATCAAATCACTCAAACATGACCTTCTGTTGTCTGGCTTTTTTCCCCCACTTAGACTCCTGTCTTCAGAGTCCATTCCTACTGTGGACTCAGTCAGAAGTGGGACCCATTCATGGCTCCAGGGCATGGAGAGCCTGAGTTGTTTTATCCTGTCATGCCTATGGGTTGTTTCTGCCTTTGGTTCTTTCCCCCACCCCAGCGTTTTGGTTCTTAATAATAATGTTGCTACAAAATTTGTGTATAACTATTTTGTTGTTGTTGTTTTGACATGTTGTTTTCATTTCTCTTGGGCATATATACAAAGATCTGAACGGTTTTAACTAACTTTATCATCTTCATCTTTTAAGCTCCCATTGAATGGGCCGCTCACCTTCCTGCGACACCACACAGCAGAGCAAGTGGTAGCTTCATCTCTGAAGCTCTGGGGTTGGTTGGGTCTCTCAAACGTTCAATGGCTCTTTGATGCATTCATGAGGTAATCACCTCCAGTCACTGTGTCTTTAGGCAATGCTGCAGATCTGAAACAGCTTAAATGATGTGTTTTTCTGCTGGGACAAGGGACTATTCATGAAAGAAATCAAGACTAAGAAGCGATAAAACTGAGATGAGGTTTTTAATGGGACCACTAAGTGGGTCCGAAAGCAAGACAGAGGCTTAAAGAGGCTTAAAAGATAGCAACTCCAGACAAGGGAGACATCAGCTAAAGATGACATTCCTCAAAGTAAAAACCATCCCCCACTGGGCGAGCCTTTCTTGGTGTAGACAGAGCTGCCTGCTTTTTCAGCGAAGAGAAAGCTACCAGGTGGGCATCAAGCTTGACAACTTTGCTACAGCTGCTCCTTCCTGACTGCCTGGAAAAACCACTTAATGTGCCTTTCACATCTACTCAGTCCAGCAATGTTGCTAAGAGTACTGTTTCAAGGCACACAGTAGGTGTCTAAATTAGACCAAATTCCTTTTTTTTTAAATTGCACCCATCCTGCTCACTGTAGGCTAATCGGCCCTCCTTGATCTTGGAATGAGCCCCCCTGCTCTGCTCCTTGCTTGCTAATCTGCCCTTCCTGTTCTAGTTACTGAGCTCACCTGCTCCCTGTTCACTGGAGACCAATTTTCTCCTGGGGAGAGAGTAAGAATTTGAAAGTTTTTTGTAAGTGATCCCAGTACTAAATGTAGCGGACACCCCTAGACCACCTTAGCTATCTGGTATTTTTGAAACCAGATAAAGAAACGAGCAAAGCAGAGAACTTAAGCAAACTTTCAAGTGGGAGCAGCTGGCCATTTCAATCCAGTCACTCATCAGGTTTGTCCCAGTCTGCATGAACAGCAACAAGACCGCTCCATCTTACAAAGAGGCAAGAACAAGAATTATTCACCAAAGAAGAAGAAATAGACAAGAGTCACTGAGGGTCCAAGGGACCCCTTTGGAAATCTTACCACATAGTCCGGTCTCTAGTCCAAAAGGCTACACAAGGGCCTGTTATCCACATGTGTCCACAAAAAGGCGGCTGTCCCACCTTCAAGCCAAATGAAGAAACCAAGATGGTACCGTTGATCCTCCTCCGAAGGCACAGCTCCAGCATACTTTGTGCTTCAACTCTAAAGTGACCCCAAACCACCAAGACTCACTCAAAATCACAGCAGCCACCACCACATCAGACGTCTCACGATGGAAACAGCAACACTGCAAGTTCTCCTCAGGCCCCCAGACAATTCCCAAACTTTGCAGTTTTAAGTTAAAGCAAGCTTTCAAGTACCGTGTTTCAAGTCAGCTTACTCAGGTCACACAGAAGTTTCTCCAGTATGCTTCCTGGTTCCTCACTGGCCTGGGCTGGGGATGGAAGCCCTCCAGCATTGTTTTCTTCCCTGCCCTGTTACCTCACATGGCAGTGGCAGCTCTGAGGCCTCCAGCCTCCTGGCTGCTCCTCTGCTCTCTTCTCCAGCTTTCTCTCTCCTCCGCTCTCCAGCTGCACTCCTTAAATTCCCTCTCTCTGTTCCTTTGCCAAGTCTCCACCCACCAGGGCACAATGACTGCTATCTTAATGCAGCAAAACCAGGCTGGGCCACAGCTCCCCAATTTCGCCAGAGTACCCCTATAACTTTAAGGGCACTTTTCCATCTGCATTATTATCATGAACTGTGGGGCTCAGGCAAAGAACCACATACCCTGTGGAGATATCTGCATGGGAGGCAGAAGACTAAAACCAGTCCTAGCACTTGAGAGGGAAGTGACACCATTTACCTTCCAAGCTCTGATGGCTGCAGAGAACTTTCTGGAAGCAGTGGGAGCCCACATCAGGTTGACCTGACTACCAGGCTTCTCTGACAACGCTCTGACCTGCTTCTGAGGAGGAAGTGGTTTGCTGAGGAAACCTACACTATCTCCCACTCCTGAAGTTACAGTTCTTCTGTTTTGATTAAAAAGTTTAGTAGGATTTAGAAGTGCAATTAATTATGTTATCATTTTCACTTAAATTTACTTAAGAGATGGTATTGATGTGAGCAGATATTTGTAGCTAAGAGAGAACATGGTGCTATTGATATCAAATGCTAAGAACAATAATCATGTTTCTGTATTTACTTAGTAACAAGGACACAGGAATGTGAAGATAAGGAACAGAAGTCATAATTATTATCACCCAGTAATTTCTGCTTATAAAGGAGCATCCAGTGGCAACAACATTCTCATCTTAAGAAAGTCAGTGCTGTGGGGAGTGAAGTTAACATGATACCCTTAGGGCTGAATGGGAAACTAGGATAGGGGTTCAAATCACATGATGATGCCCCCTTCTCCCCAGGGTGCCTGCCACTGCCGTTTCCAGGGGAGTGACAACTGCTGAGAGCTCCTAAGAGCAGTCAGCAGAACGCACCATGTCCAGGAGGAAGTTCTGAACAAAGAGTCGGGGAATCTAAGGCTGATCAGGAGCATTCACTGGCCAGTTATTCCATCACCTGAGACAGTTTCCTGACTGAAGAGAAGGGTCCAGATGACACCATCTCAAAGGTCCCATCTAAAGAAGATCTCCTAAGTTTCTATGATGGTAATATTATCTAAGCAATCTAAGTGTGAACCAGGACTCTTCTTATCAAATTCGAACCTTATCTGCTCACTGCTGCTTTCTTTTTCCTTTTACTGATCACAGGAAGGCTGGGAAGTGAGTTTAGCTAGCTCAGATATTGCTGCTGCTTTTCTCCTCTGAGTTTCAGTCCTATATTGCAGGCGGGAAGGAGCATGGTGACTTCCCTTTCCTTTCCTCCTTAGCATACCACAGGAGCAAAATTACTTCTGTTCAGAGGAAACATCAGCCCCAAAGGAGGATTATGAAGAGGGAAATGCAGATTATTATTGTTGCTTGTAACTTCAGAATTTAGTGTTAAAGTGACAGAGGACAACAAATAAACACACACACATATATTTATATATTAAAGGTTTTTCTTGCCCTTTGCTAGCAATAACTCTGGAAGTTTTATTTTTGTTTGAGTCCATTAAATACTTAAAACACCCATTTGTCACACCCAAGGTTATAAGAATAATTCTTGGAACCAATTAAATCAGAGGCCATATAACAGTACACTGTAAGAAACCAAGCTCTTGATTTTCTTAAAGACACAGTCGAAGGAGAACAGAATGCTTTGAACTAACTCTTTCAGTATTTGGTTCTTCAGAAAGTAACCCTTCTTCTGTCTATAATATCCTTCTCCCTTCCAAAGATCACCTCTTTTAAAGCACAGCTCAAAATTGCTTCTTCTAAACATTTTTTTTCAATCCACTTTGAATAATGCCTCAGCCAAGCTCTAACTCTCCCCAGAAAGTATCTTTCCACAAAGTACCTTTCCACAAAACACTTTTGAAAAGTGTCTCTTTTTAATGCATAATAAACTCAGTATTTTATTGACTGTGTCACTCACTTATAACTAGAATTTGATCATTCCGCAAAGGTGCTACTTGGTATAGTGGTCACCTCATGTTTCGTTTAGCAGGACCTGCCCTGTTTCTTTGGCTTCTTTTCTTTTCTCTAGAGCACATTCTATGAGGTCCAGGTTGGGCTGATCAACCCTGCCTAATAGGTGTGAACATGTGACTTGACTCAGCCAATCAAAATGTTCCACTCCTGTTGGCCACAGTCACAGGCTTGCCGATGGACAAGCATCCATCAGGCCAACTCTGTGAGTCTTGGTGTATGGGTTCTGGACAAAAGAGGGCACCCTTTCTCTAGGATTTCCAGTTGTGAGCAGGACGTAAGTGTGGTGTTACCATTTTCCCACATGGGCAGGCAGGCTATGCAGCACTGAAGATAAACAGATACAAAGAGAATCAAGAATTTGAAGGGGAAATAAAAGACTGAGTTCTGCTGATATGGATTGAATCCTGAGATAGAACCAAATCTAAACCCAATCACCTTTTGAATATCTCGACTTCATGAGTCAATAATCTCCCTGTTTGCCTTAAGCTGGTTTGTGTTTCATTTCTGTTGAATGCAACAGAAAGAATGCTGACAAATACAGGGTGTCTACTCTGCCAGATATGGAGTAGTTCCTGCAGGGCCTGAAGTTTTTCTAGAGTGGTAGCTAAATTCTAAGACATCCTCTGGTGAACTATGCCACCTTCTGCCTATGCCTTTGTGTTGTCCTCTCCAACACTAAATCTGGGCCAGCCCAGCAACTCGCTTTCACTGATAAAATGTGCAGAAGTGATACCATGCCAAACTGAGGTCTGGGCTTCTCAAATGCCTGCCAGTTCTATTGTTATGCTTTTGGGAGCCCTGGGTCACCCTAAATGATGTAGTGTTATCCTGTGGAGAATCACATGGAAAAGGTCTGTGCAAGGGGACTCTCTGAGACTGAGAGTGAGAGAGAGAGAGAGAGCACTAGACCCAGTCATCCCAGCAGAGTTATTCCCACCCTCCCAGTTATTCCACCAAGTCACCAGTTAAGGCAAGCCATCTGGGGTGTTCCAGCTCCAGCTACCCTCAGATGGCCATTTAGTGTGTCTAGCAATAATAGAGCTCCAATATGCTCCATCAGGAGATCAAATATAACAGTTGATGTCCTAGGTGCTAAGGTTGGGGATGATTTATTATACTGCAATAGATGATGGAAACAAATGTGTAGATACAACAATGAAATCTCCCCCACCCCCACCACTCAAGGAAATGCTGAAGAGCATGCAATCAAGTCAGTTTGGCTTTCACTTTAAAAAAAAAATTAAAATTCTAGACAGAGAAGTTCAGTGTTCTATATAATTGACCAAGATGTGGATCAAAACTTTAATAACGAGCAATACTGCAAGACTCTCAGATTGGCTGAGGATTGACAGAACTACAAGTTAACAGGTACACTTCAACTACATTGTACTCCAGCTGTATGAGTTGTCAAGGAGCTAAGAAGCAGAGGAGAAAGCATTGAGAGGATACTGGTGAATGCAGAGGAGAGCCAGGAGAGCAAGAGACTCAGGCTAGGAAAGTGAAGGGGAATCAACAAAGCGAGGTAGCAGCTGGGATTGCAGCCAAGAACACTCCAGCATCACTCTTCAACAACAGCTTCCTGAAAACAACATTGCTGTTGCTGCTAAACACAGAACCCAGCAGAGCTGGATGTTGGCTGTGCCACGTGCTGCCGCCACCCTGGTAAGCTGGGCATCATCACCGCTGCTTCCATGGCAGGCAACTGGCGCTCAGTTAGCTCCCTGAGGAGGGCTGGAGTAGGTATCTGGGTTGCCTAACCCTGACTGGTCTCAGACCATACACGAGCCTAGATTTTGGGTCTTTAGGATGGCAGGTGAGCCCGGCCTCACTCCAAAACCAAGCTGGGGGGAAGCCCCTCAACACAGAGACTGAGAAGCTGGGCAGCAAAAAGGACAAGTGTCACTCACATCACCTTGCTTTTAAAATGACTGGGTGGGTTTCCTATTAAAAGGTAAAAAAACACACTCTAGCTTTTTTTTTTTGAGAAGACAAATATTTGAAATTCATTTGCAAAAAACAAAGTTTCTTAAAACAACATTAAGACAACCTCATCAGTCACCTTATTGCCACCATGTATGTATGTATGTTCCTTTGCTACTTTAGGAATTAAGATACGAACCTGGCAGTAGCTTCAGTCTTCCTCTATTGTCTGGTCAGCCTTGTTCCCTAACATAGACACCACCCTCTATTGCTGCTACCTCTCAGAAGCCCTATACCCTTCCCTGCTGCTGTTGGGCCCATCAAGGCTGGGCAATTCCTAGACAGGCCTTAGATGCTTGTTGGCTCCATGGAGGCCTACAAACAACATCCACTTCCAACTTCTCTCAGGAGAGGTAAGCTGCCTCTCTGGTTGGCCCTCCTCTAAGTCTTATTAATTAGGAACACCCTATCATGATCATTGAATAGCATCTATGAAAACATTGAGGCTGTGGTACAGCGTCTGGAAATACTAACATATGACACTGTCACAAGCCATAGAGCACAACAGCTAACATGCAGCCCAGACTGGCTTGGAGTCATGGTCTTGGTTTACTAGCTGTGGCAACCTTGGGCTACTTAATCTCTCAGAAACTCAGTTTTTCCATTTGTAAAATAAAAATGCTAGTGCCTAAGCTGCACTGTTATAAGGACTAAATAAGATAACATAGGTGAACCATACAAGCAGAGACCCTTGTACAAGGTAATGTACTCAATACACACTTGCTATCTGTAATGATACTGATAATAATAAAAAATACTTTAGGGATTTGCTGTTACTTATTCTTACTTAACATGTGGAAAAATAAAATGCTATGCGAGAATTACAGAGGTATATAAACTCCATATTGCAGCCTACAAAGAAGATGAGGGAGTTAGAGTTAATCACATTTCCTGGCTTATGTTGAGCTATCAGAGTTACCCATTTTTGAAAGACAGAATATAGTAAAATATACATTGTGTTAAAACTGTACTGAATGGAGTGGCTTTCTCTGAGAATGGACAAGGTCTGCCAAGTTCAAGGGCATGTACCATGAACTCCAATTGTCACAGCCATGAAAATGCACAGAGGATGAATTTCTAGTTAGTATGAATCTCTACACATAAGAATTATCGATAACCAGTCCTCACTGTTCTTCTAGTTGCTTCTAAATATAAATGACAGTTCAAAGAAAGGCTAATATTGGAGAGTGGGAAACTAACTTATTGTTCTAAAGAGGAGAGAGAAGCTTAAGTAAATCTTTGAAGTTAAGATTAGTCATGGCTCCCTGATCAAGAGTGGACAGGACAGATTAGACAGAATAGAAAACCTTTGCCCTGATTATTGAGTTAAAAAACGTGGCCATATAGACTCCATTTTTTGGAGGGGTGGAGGGGTGAGTCAGTCCTAGCAGCAATAGCAGGATATCTATGTGGGTGTGTCACACTGGCCAGGATACACTCCACACAACTGTGTTTGCCAGGAGGAGGCTCTCTCTTAAGATGGCTGCCCAGAGGAAAATTTCTCTCTCATTCTCTATGTGAGCCTAACAGAGGTTGGTATCCCCCAAGCAGATCTGCAGAGGTACAACACGAAGAAAGGGACCCCAGGTTTTACTGAAAAGCTCTATTCTTTTTTAATTTGAAAAAGGAAAAAAGAGCTGTTAGAGGCCCTCTGGCTTCCAGGCCCATCATTGAAAAATATGCCGTTGGTGAGAAGGAGCCTCAAAATGCCTGAGAGCATATTCCCTTCCCTTTGCACAATAAATAGTAAATATTTAAGGCTCATTAGAGGAACTGGCGAATAGCTGATCACCAATAGCTACAAACTTTTAACCAAGGCAATCCGTTTCCTGGCAGACATATGCTTCCCCTGTTCAAATGTTAGTTATGTGCCATTATCATTTTGATACTGCCCTCCCTGGAGAATGATGGAAGCAAGAAATGAAAAAAAAGCAAAATTTCTGAAAACTGAAAAAAATTCGCCTATGCTCTATAATTACAGTTAACAAAAGAAACAGACCGACTGCCACACACATGGCGCGCAGAGCCGAAACTTCAAATGACTGATTTACCACAGCAAGTAATTACTTTATGTTTTTCACAAACATTTGAAACCTATTATTACTTCCACAGCGGCATGCATCAACAGAAGACTGTCACCTAAGGGAGAAATGGGGAACTGGGCTGTAATTAATTTTTGGTCGAATATATCATGAAGCCTTTAATGCTGTCAATAAAATACTCCCGTCACTAAAAATCCCCAACCTCTCCTCCTCCTTTGTCCCAATACCCCCAAATGTTTAATCAGCATCTTGGTGAGGCATGTTGCCTGGAGAATGAGCTGTGCGTCAATGGCTGCTGCAAACCTGAGGTCATTGATCCACTCCTGCCCCTGCCCTAGGCTGCGAAGAGCTGGTCTCTCCTATCCCCACTTGATTTTTTTCCTGCTTTGCCTCCATCTCTAAATGAGAAAAATGGAAGGTGTGCAATTCTTTGGAGAAATTTAAACATGTAGATGCCAGGCAATGGAAATCATTACAGCAGCAACCACAGCCTCTATCTTTAAAGGTTAGAACACAAAGATTAAGACTGCCTCCAGGAAAAAGCGAAATGGCTGATCTGAATAAAACCTTTCCATCAACTGGAAAACCTCAGCACAGCAAAGGCGATGAAGACTTACAGCAGATGTGACATTTATATTTTTGAGTACCTACATGTTTATTTTTTGAATTACTGTTCAGAGCCTTATGAGACCTTTATAGGTCATGTAAAAGCAGTATCTAGCTTCTATCTCTCTGTCTGTCTTACTTTCTAGTATGTGTGAAGAGTAAATGTGACAGCCACCATCTTGTGTATGAAAATCAACAGACCCTCCCACCCTTCCTTCCTTCCTTCCTTCCTTCCTTCCTTCCTTCCTTCCTTCCTTCCTTCCTTCCTTCCTTCCTTCCTTCCTTCCTTCCTTCCTTCCTTCCTTCCTTCCTTCCTTCCTTCCTTCCTTCCTCCTTCTGTCACTCCCTTTCCTCCTTCCTCCTGTCCCTATCTCCTTCCTGTCCCTCTCTTCCTCCTTCTCTTCTTTTTCTCCTTCTACACATGTATTAGCTGTTTAACCAACAAATATTAACGTGTCTATTACCCAACCCTAGTCCCAGCAGGGTCAGGAGGAGAGAGTTGAAAGTACTCCCCAGACCACCCAGGTCCAGGAGAGGGCCCCAGAATGCCTCTGTTGCAGCACAGACTGCTATCAAGGGTGCTGGCAGGGCACATCCCATGCCACTGGGGTCTTGAAGTTGCAAGGTCTTGAGGTTTAGGGGTCTCAGGCTGGGGACCTGGCCTCCTCCCTTACTGGGTGGGGGGTGGAGGTTAGGTAGAAGCCTGGGTGTCCTGAGCTGGGAAAGGGGATTAGTAGGTCTTGCCTTCTAGGCCGGGCCCTGATCAGGGCTGGGCTGGGAAAGGGCCCTCATGGTCTGAGGTAAGGGATTGTGGGGGTTTTGATGGTGGAGGTTATGTGGTGACATACATCTGAGGAAGTATGAATCTATTCCCCTAAATCACATATGGTCCTGCAAACTAATGTTTCTACAAAAAAAAAAAATTGAAAAAACTTAAAACAAACAAAAAAAAAACACTGCAGGTGCCACTACCCTCAACTTTTGAAATTAGAGTATGTTTTTAATTTAATTTAATTTTTTAGATTGATTGCACATGTATATGTGTATAGATACACATATAATTAGATACAAATATACATGTGCAATCAATCTAAAAAATAAAATAGTATCTATACACATATAAGATATATGTATATACACCCATACAAAATACATGTACATACACATACAACACATGTATAAATACACATGTAATGTACACATTAATATATGTGTATACACAATGATGTAATATATATATATATATATATATATATACATGATGTAAAAAACACCATTGTCTACTCCAAGGTTCTACCACTATCTTGTCACCCATGAACCATCAATCATCATCTTAATCTCTTGTGTCTATCCCTCTCCAACTTCATCCCCCCCTCCCTTGCTCTATGCTTCAGTTCTGCTGGTAGTTTGTTAACAAAGTTTTACTTGTCCTTTTGATGGTTTGCTTTCCCTATATCCCGCATATAGGTGAGATCACCCAGTATTTCTTTTTCTTTCTGGCTTACAAAATTAGAATATTTAGAAATGGAACCAAGAATTCCAGTTAAGACCCTGTCTCTAGGAAATTCTAAACTCTCAAGCCATGAGAACCACTCAGTTAAGTGCTGTCTTTGGCTAAATGCACAGGTGTCTATAGTAATTGGGATGAATACAGTTTGCCAGGGATGTGGATCATGTGCCAGTTCTCGCTGGTGGTGTGGTGGCCAGTAGGGGGCTCCAGGACAGTCACGGGGTAGGAGGGCAGAAAACCAACAAGCAGCACTGGCCCCTGACAGCTGAGCAAGGGGGACCTGGCATGTTCTGGGGCAGGAGGGGTCTGCAGAACCTACTCCAATGACTGTGCTAATTAAAGCTAATCACAATAGTCTGAGGCCAGTGTTCAGTGGCAATCAAGGGAGAAAGACACACCAGCAGCAAAAATAAAGGAAAAGGCAATGATTGAGAGTTAAGAGCTTAATTGGAAAAATGAAATCATATTTTAATAAAACAAAGGAAAACAGAGACCCAATATTTACTAAAGTGCTTACCCCGGTTTCACAAGATGAAGGGTGTGCACGGACTGTGGGGCTTGACCAACTGAAGTTTAATCCTAAGTCACATTGTGAAAGCTGGAATTTACTTAACCTCTGTAAGTGTTAGTTATTTTCATCTGGAAAATGCAGTAATAATGGCTATAAATAGAGGAGGAGCCGGTGAACCAGTTGGGTAAAGCTTTTCCTATGATTCATATCCTGTGTTGAATTCAATCACATAAGGGTAATAATGACTGTTCTTTGATTTGAGTGGTAACGTATTATCATCATCACTCAGAAGAAATAACTAATGCAGGCCTCTGGGTGATTTACACTGAAGTCCATTGAGTTCTAGACGTTGTTCTGATTTTAATGAAAGCAGTTTGGAGCCAAAGGTCTTTAAGGCATAAAAACTATTTCCTGGTGACCTATTTGTATACAGCTAAGGATGTATATAGTGCAGAAATATGCAGACATTTATATTTAGCAGACATAGTGCAAAGTCCAAATGACATCCATAAATACTTCAGATTTCTGACTAATGACAGAGAATTAAAGGGGAAAATAATATTGAGAAACCCAAACAAACAAAACACAATCATGGTGTTGGGGAATCAACGCAATCCTCGTAGGTTCAGCATGGTTTCACAGACCAAAAAAAATGTTGGAGCCTTGGAGTTAGTCTTTGGGGTTTTTAATGATAAAGAAACAACTCTTCTCCTCTCTCCTTCTTTCCCCTGTTTCCCAAAGTGACACCATCCTTTTATCTCCTCCTCCTAGGTCCAGGAGCACCCACTCACACATGTGCACACCCACTGGGCCCAGGCATACACAGGAAGGGTGCAACACCACGGTGCTGGCCATGCACACTAGTTGGGGAAAGAGCAGAGTAACTCACTTACCCAACACATGGTAGCAGTCACAAGAGCATTATCACTCATAATCATTTCATAATACTCGGAAGTCAAATCTGCTGTACACCTTAAACTTGTACAGTGCTGTGTGCCAGCTATATTACAATAAAATAGGGGAGGGGAATTTATCTGCTAAAAGAAAAGAAGATAACTATAGTAGGGAGGGAAAACAAACCAATAAAAATGGGAGCAACGATCTATTCAACAGTGAGTAGACATGAACACCATGACGTATAGTGTTGTATTGATTCTCAGAGCAAATTAAATCCCGTACAGTGCTGTATTCAATGTTATTGCCATAAAAAGTTACCCAATGATAAATAAAAATTCAATTCAATTAGAAAAGAGACAGGAATTACATGGACCAGGCACATGAGGGGAGGTTTCAGGAAGGAAGAGGGTTTCAGGAAGGTTCCAGGAGTGACCACTGAATTCACTGCCTCAGAGATCCCACCTTTTCTCTTCCCAGCAGGAAAGACTATTGAGAACAGCAGGAGGTGGGCCTGGAGGGGAGGGCTGGCTGTGCCAACCTGGTCTTAACGTGGCACAAAAGGGGTGTCGGCTCTGCTTTTACCACACAGCAACTGTGCCTGCTTGCTTCCTACTCTTAGGCATCACAACTCAATACTATATCTTTATTTAGAAAGCAGGAAAGGTCAACTTCCAGCCTTAAGTATTTCAGCAAGCATTCTAATAGACTCAGTAAATGATCATTCTTGGGCCTTAGTTACAGAACAAGCTTAATGTCTTTTTAGTATAATGTAATCCTTTCCTGGCAGAAAAATGGCCTCGCTGGATGAATTAATTTAATTTCCTTCCTATGGTGGCTACAGAGGTAGTGTGGGGTACATAAATAGTACAATTTGATGAGATATTTTAGACAAGTCACTTCTGATTTCCATTCCTTGGGATCTTTATTGGAGATAATAACACCTGCCACGGATGCTAATCTCTGCATCCTTCCAATTCTGATATATGTGCTACAAAGGGAAGACTACCGCCTGCCAATAATCTCGGGGACCCCTGAATTATGCATTGACATTATCCTTGCACAAGGTATGGTGATATTAATTGAACATAATCAAAAGAAATCCTAACTTGACCAAAGCCTTCACAGATGAGATACGGTTATGAGAAATCAAACAAAAATACCCACTGATGGGCATTTTTTTTTTAAAGAGTCTTCAATATATTCATTGTTCTAGGGTGCTCTGTGGAGAAGAAGCTGGCCAGGAAGCATGCTCCCCCACTTTCAAAGCTCCAATTAGCCGATTCATTACAGATCGCCTTATTGTAAGAAAAGATGGCACCTATTACGAGTGCAAAAAAACACAGGAAAAATTAGACCAGTAGAAAGTAGTATGGTCAGGAAGAGGCCAGCAAAGACAAATGACGATTTAATTAGGGAGATGAAACAGCATTTGCATGTGCTTATCCAGGGCTTTAAGAAAATCCCATCAGAAGCCAGGCCACACAAATTTTTGTTGCATTATTAAATGTTGTTAACATATTTCCTTCCACCAGGCAGCAACAGCGAGGTCATCCATCATATTTCCCAATTTACTCTGCCCTCTAGGAAAGTCAGGGCGAGTTTTGCATCCCTATGAAATTTAAGAGCTAGAACAGAAGTTTTAGGAACTTGCCATTAAAAGACGTTTGATAGCAGAATAATCTCTTCTACAAAATTAATCACACATCCACACGGATATCTTGCTTGAGCCCAAAGTCTGAAGTATTACAAGTGACTGGAAAAGGAGTAAGTTATACCAGAATTGGAAAGTCAGGTAAGAGCAAAGGCAGACTAAAACTGGGGGAGGGGGGGAGTGGACAACAACACAAAGGATGTGAAAAACATTTCGTTTCTTTCTTGGAAATAAAACTGTTCTTCTCGAAGTCAGTCACATTTGCGAGGTGGGGTATTTATATCTGCGGCCAAGGTACCCTGGATGCCTACTACAGAGGCAGCACCCACTGTGGATTTATCAGAGCTGATGGAATTTCAGGAACCCACAGGCTTCCAGTGGTCTGTCTGTGGGTGTTTCCAGCAGATGGCAGCATGCCATTGCTAATCCTTCTCTATCAAGCTATGCCCTCCCTGGTCATTCTAAATAGAAAAACCCATAACCTTTCCATGGGAAACCTACTCACTGATCCTGGTGCAATAGGCTCGCAGGAAATAAGTCTACCTAAATTGCTCCCTTGGAAGGAATTCAACATTCTCAGCTGTGCCAGACATTCCTGGTCTTAGAGAAAGTGTAAGGTCAAGGATAAAGCAGGAGTTGGATGGATCGATTTAGTTTTCGGGTCAGCTTTGTCACTCAACCTGTCACTTTGGAGGAAGGCATCTAAATAGGTTACTTCAAAGAGGAGCTGGAGAAGTGAAAATGGGAAGATGCTTTCATTTTCTGGGTGGAAAGGCGGTGTGTGGATTTACGGGGGATTTCTGTGCCTGCAGCATTTTCACAGGCTGTCTGGGCTGGCCCTGCCTCTCAGGAACCTTCCCTGGCATGATGACATTATTCCTTTCCTATCTGATTCTGGGGCACCTCTTCCTCCTTAGGTCCTTCCTATGTTGGTATCCCCAAGGTGCTGTTCTTCATGTACAGAGTTTATTTTCTTTAAGATCTGTTCTCCAGATCTGTTCAATCCAGGTCTCCCTTCCAAGCCTCCAGCTTACATATTAGACATTTTCACTTGGATATCTCCCAAGGATCTTACACTCTTAGGAGGTTGACTGATGATCTCTCCTCCCTCAAACCTACTCCCTTCTCTGCCAGTAGGTTTGTTTTGTTTGAGGGTACTGTGACTCAGTTATGTACCCATGTCAGAAAGTTGAGGGTCACAGCAATTCCACGCCTACATATCTACCCAGAAAATACAAAAACACTAATTCGAAAGGGAATCTGCATTTCTGGTTCATCACCGCCAAAAGAAATCCATGTTCCTATTTCCTGCCAACTCCCAGCTCAAAAGCACCATTGTTCTACTTTCTCTATAACTCTGCCTATTTAAACATGTCACATAAATGAAATCATACAGTAGATGGTCTTTTATGAATACTATCATTTACAGTAATGCTTTTAAGGTCCATCCATGTTGTATCATGTATCAATACTTCTATAGGCTGAAAAACAGCTATTCCAAGAACTTAATCACATTTTTATCATTTGATAATTATTTCACTTCTTCCCACTTTTTGGCCACTATGAATAATGCTGCTATGGACATTTATGTATACATTTTTATGCAAATGTATTTTCATTTCCCTTGAGTACCCATCTCAGAGAGGGATAGCTGGATCTGATGGTAACTGGATGTCTAACATCTTGAGGAACAGTTGTCCAAAGCGCCTGCACTCTTTTACATTCGTATCACCAGTCTATGAAAGTTCCAGTTTCTCTACAGCCTTACCCAGTCTTGTTACATCTGTCATTTTGATTATAGCAACCATGGCAGGTATAATGGAGTGCCTCCTTGTGGCTTGGATTTATATATTCCTTAGTAATAATGACATTAAGCATCTTTTCATATCTGTCTTGGCCACCTATGTCTTCTTTTAGAGAATGCCTTTTCAGCTCATTTGCCTAGTTTTTTAATCAACAGACTTTATTACTTTACAATAGTTTCAGACTATAAGAAGTTTTGAGGAGATAGTGCAGAGATATCCCAAAACAACTGGCATCCAGGTTTCCTATTATTATTATCTTGCATGAGTATGGGATATTTATCACATCTAATTTAACCCAGGAGTAGCATTTGGCATGGAGGAAGACACTTTAATCTTAAGGCGCTTTCTTCACTTGATTTCTCAGACTTGAACCTCTCTGGTCATCTTCCTTCTCCATAATTACTCCATTCCAAGCTCCTTTAGTGGTCCTTCAGAGCCCCAGCAACATGGAGTCTCTTCAGCCCAATTTTTGGACAGCTTCCTGTTTTTCCTCTACTTACATTCTCACTGAGACCTCCCCTCTCACTCTGTCTCATGGCTATTTCCAGCCCAGAACTCTTTTCTGAAGTTCAGATTTATCCACAGCTGACTCTTCTTTATGTCTAGCCAGAAGTTTTATAAGCATATCAAACATAACATATTCAAATCCAAACTCTTCATGTCCTCCCTCACTATTAATTTTGCCCTTTATGCCTCAACTCTACCTGCCTTTCCTCAGGTTTGGGGGGTTTCCAATAACTGAAGCCTTCTCCTTTGAAGTGCTTAGAACAAAAACCCTGTAGCTACTGGTTCACTTCCAGTCCCTCAGTATGTCTATCATTTTTAATTATTTTTAACTGAGGTAAAACTAGGGTACCTCTGTCAGGTATTACCACCAAAGTGCATACGCCCCCATAATCCATCACCATAGTCCATGTGCTTCCTTCCTCTTTGTAATGCAGACCTCTTGGTTTCAGGGAACTTGTCTTTCATTCCCATCAAGCTTAACTTTTAAAAAATACTCTAATCTGACCACATCTTAACTTCTCGATGCTACCACCTTGTTTGGAATTACTACTATCTTTCACCCAGATTACCAAAATCATTTTCTAACAAGATTCTTCTGCTTTTGTCCTTGCCTGAAAATGCTTCCCCCCACCCCCACAGAGCAGCCAGAGTGATTCACAACGTGGGTCAGTTTATGGAACTCTTTTGCCCTCTACTTGCTTGATAGCAAACTCAAAACAAGAGCCAATGCCATTAAATAGTTAACATCTCAGTTTCTTAGAAGAAATCTTACTCTTCTCCTTGCTTGCTTATTCACTTCAGTTATACTGGGTTTTTGCTATTTGCAAATGTCCTGTGTGTGCTCTCTCTCCCTCTCTCCCCCCTCCCCCATCTCTCCCTCTTCCTCCTTCTCTCCCCCTCCCTTCCCCTCTTCTTTCATCCCTCTCTCCCTCTCTAGTACTTTGTTCCCAGTTCCCTTTTCCAGGTATGCTCTTCCCGTACTAAGATATCACAAGGCTTGCACCTACTCTTCCTTTAGAACTTTTCTCAAGTGTTATCAACTCATTAAGGGCTTCTATGAGCACTCTACAAGTGCAGGTTACTTTTACTATGCTCTGGCATGCCCTATTCTCCTCCACACTTCATTTTCCACCTGAGCACATACCATCGTCTGCCATACTTTACATTCAACTTACTTATTAGTTTGCTCGTGCCATCCCACAATGTGAATTCAATGAGGGTGGGACCATGGAGAAAGCACACTCAATATTTGTTGAATGAATGAACAGAAAAGGGTAAGGAAACTTCCTTACAAGTTAGAACTTCTCCCCTTATCATTTTTTGTATCTGAGCTTTCATGTCCTTAACTGTCAGATTTAACAATGACAGATACCAGTCCAAAGAAAACCAAGATGAGAATAAAATCAAGGAGAGATGGAGTCTTAAAAGGGGAGAGTAGAAAGTAGAGGTTACAGGAGAGATAAAGGAGGAAGAAGAGGCCCACTATAGTGGCAGATTTAGGCAGGACAGAAAAAATGAGGGGGAGAGGGAAGGGCTGAGAAGAAAATGCTGGGGTATTCTTTTTGAACAGTTTCACTTGAACTATAAAGAAGGCCCGGTCCCTTTTGGTGACCGTAGTTCCATCTGGGTATATACCCAGGTATATACCTTCGGGACTCCTGGGCTAATTCAGTGACTCTGCTGGGGAAGCACATGATGACCTCTGATGAGAGGGAACCAGAGGCACTCCTATAAGGCTCTCCATCTTCCAGTTAATCTGTACTGATTTTCCAGGAAAAAGTTCAGAATCTTTTTGAGTATAAAAATTAACAGTGGGCAAAAGAGTCAGCATCATAGTAGATATCATGACTCCAGGGACAGGGTCTCTCTGTAATTTTGGTGAAGCTATAAGCTATGTTGATACTTGTTCACCCAACCTTTATTGTATTGGAAGACTACTTCAAGTGTATGTAAAAAGGGGTAGACAACGTAACTCACCACAGGTAGAAGAATCAACATATATGGAATTGTTCCAGACCCCTTGTTCTTTCTCACAGGTAGAAGAAGCAACATCAGTGGAATCACTCCAGACCCCCCATCCTTTCTCATAGAAAGGGTGTGAGATATTTTTTTTACTGACCAGGAAGGTTATGGAAGTGAAAAACTACAAGAGTCTGGCAACTTCTTGTTAAATAAGTTTTCTGACACATGGTAACTGGTGATTAATTGCTGTGTTGGAAGATAACATTCCTATAGAGATTTGCTGGAAATACAGATGCTACCCATGCTTGATTAGACATTGCTTAAGGAATGCTGAGGCACACTGCTGCAGTCTATTATTTCTGGCTATTTTGGTATCACTGTTATATTTATTTCACATAGTTCCAGATTCCACGGAATTGATGGAGCCCATTTCACAAAACCTATCTCCACCAAACAAAGAAGAAAACAAGGTTATAAAGGGTGTCTGTGTGTGTGTCTTTATGTGTGTATGGGAGTAAAAGAAAATGAGGGAGAAAGAGAATAGGAACAGTGGGATATATATTACTTGGTAATACTTTCTGTTTACAAAGAATTATAAGGGAGGTGCTCTGTTTCTAAAATACCAATAAGAGAACTGACCCAGGCCAGCTAGTGGGAAGTTTCAGGGCACTAGAGAGAACCTTAGCTTTGTCATTATCCTGCTCATTCACCAACACCGAAAGAAGCTTTAGTGTGACATTTATGCATTCATCTAATGTACATCAGGAGCATTTACTTGGGCAGAGCGCTGAGGAGACAGACTGGCCTCTGGCGACTAACTTATTTAGTAAGAAGATGCATTCTGAGCCAGGACTGAGAGGACAGAGTCATCTAAAAACCCTTTGTGCTTGGTGGGCCATTTCCATTCATAACCATTTCTTTGATATGAACAAAGTGACAAATAACAATAGCAATAGCTGCTCTCCCAAGCAGTCACGTTTCGTCTTATGCCCACTTTCTTGACCATCAGTCGCAAATCCAAAAGTGAAAGGCATGAGCTGGTGGCTGTTTAATTATTTCCAAAAGAAAGGAAATGCTCTGTCGACACACAGCCCGCTGATGCCAACCTCAACAGTGCCGAGTCAGCGTGTCACTACTGAGATGCTGGTATTTTCAGTCAGGGCTCAGGCCCCACATCGTCTGCCAAAAACTGTGTTAATTTACTTATTTCAGCTAAAAATATCATTTAAAAACGGGATGATTGAATTTAGGAATTACAGTCCTCAGAGAATTAGTAATGCTTCTCTGTATCCCTCAGGCCTCCATGTTCTTAACTTCCCCTTGTCAATGTTATTATGAATCGACTAATTCGATAATGAGATCATTCCCCATAAGAACGACTGAATAAATGCAGCATTCAGTCACACCTGGTTTCCTTAATCTGAGCAAGGAAGGCTTCTCACCAAGTGTGGCCGAAAAGAGGGATTTAATGAATACATACATGCACCAAGGAAGAAGAGGGAAAGAGGAAGATGGTGAAAGGCAGAGGAACAGGGGGGCAGTGGAACAAATGAACAGATTGGAGAGAAAAGGCAAAAATGAAGACACATGATTATACAATTTCAAAGCAAAGAATCTAGCCTGTGGGTCTTAGTAACTGTCAAAGTAATTATTATATTATTAAATATTATTTAATCATCCCCTTCCACATCTCAAGAACTGCTTCAAATTTTTGAGAACTTCTCCAGGACCCAAATAAAACAAAAGACACAGAGTACTAAATATTAGGCAGGAACATTCTAGATGAATACCAAAAGACATCCTAGGAGCATATGGATAAGCTCACCATGGTATACAGAGAAATAGAGCAGCAAAAGACAGACCCATCATCTATCTTCTTCTAAACTGTTTTCACTTTCATTAAGGCACTAAGGTGTGAGGAGGTGTTGAGAGCACATGAAGAAAGTGTAAAATTAACTTTCCAGTGTGAGAAAGTGTATTGCAAGATGTTGAAAAAAAAAATTGAGCAGCAAATCTAGAAAAGCAAGGAGTAGGGCTATTTAAAAGAAGAAACTTTAATTCCATGAAGGGAGAGCGAGGATGGATATGAGGACAATTCCACACCCCCAGTATCCCTGTAAAAGCAAGAGGAGGAAGTGGGCTTCCTCACTCACTGGGGGTGATGAAAGAGGTGAGGAAAGAGATTCTTATGTGAAAATATGCTCCATACATGCTCTTTACAACCAGAGGAGAAATGAAAACATCCAAATGTCTGAAAAATGTTCAAATGATGAAATAATTATGCTTCATTTGTAGCATGGAACATTTGCTCAGACATTAAGAGTGATCTATTCAGAGAATATTAATGGATATGGGGAAAACCATGATTTCAAAGACTATTTCTTGACATGGGAAATGAAATTTAGTGAAAATAAAACATTAACCTATTTCCAGTTTTATAAAAGAGAAATGGCGTGCATGCATGAAAACCCACACATATGTAGCACAGGCACATAACCGGGAGGCAGGGTTCTGAGGATCAGTCTCCAGGGGAAGTGGATGAGTAATACTTATATTTTTCCCTGTCTTTTATACTGCATGCACTGAGCATCTATTGCTCTCATGATCAGAAAAAAAGTGACTCAAGTTTATAGTAGGGACTTAGCTGAGGCAACAGGAAAAACTCCTTCCGAGTTTTATAAATGAATTTCATAGAATTATCTTCATTATCAATCATCTAAGAACATCTTTTTTTAAAAAAAAATGCTAATTTAGGAACTGAGCCAGGTACTGTGGCACATGCCTTTAATCCCAAAGTTGGGAGAGTGAGGCTGGGAATCACTTGAATCTGTGGGTTCCAGACTACCCCAGGCAACACAGCAAGACCTAGTCTCAAAAATATAGCCGGGTGTAGTAGCACGTGCCTGTAATCCCAGCTACTTGGGAGGCTGAGGCTAGGGATCACTTGAGTCTGCGGGATTGGGACTACCCTGGGCAATGTAGTGAAACCTAGTCTCTAAAAAATAAATAAATAAATAAAGAAAGAAAGAAAGAAAGAAAGAAAGGAAGAAAGAAAGGAAGAAAGAAAGTAAGAAAGAAAGTAAAATGTTATTTTAGGAACTAAGGAAGATTTTTACAAAAGACTTTCTAGACCAGGAGCTTCGGTACAAGGACCTGAACCCAGCACCCCCTCTCTTACCTTGCAAAGTCCAGGTCAGCTTCTCGAGACATGGTGATATTGGTCAGATTCTGCTGAAGAACAAAAATATTCCGACACATTTTCTTGATGCCAGATTCGTTGATGCGCCTGAAGTACTGGGCACCATTAATGAGGATGCAGGAGATCAGGTGTCCCAGGCCTGAGGGACCGGCACGGGCCGGAGGAGAAGAGAAAAGCTGCATTAGTAGCACCTGCATACATGGACCCAGCACTTCTCTCTCCTAATTCTCCACTGAAACAATGGAAGAAAACATCTCTGCCGGCCATGTCAGCTGACTGTACCGTCATTGTGTACTTAACACCTGTCGCTGCAGTCACGAATGGGCAGATGTTTTGCTGTCAGCACACGCTGGTGTGTCCACAGCTCTTGTGACTGCCACATATACCCTCAGCTACTCTCTCGGGGCCTACAGATTATGCTGTGCTGTCATAAACTATTACAAGACAGGAGATACTTGCTTTTCTGTACTGATACTTTGAGAGCGGATGAGAACATATGTAAATATAACTTGTTTTGTCTTCTTCCCCAAAACAGAAAGGATGTACTTCCAGGTCAAAGGTTGACTGGAAACCTACTTAAAGCCAAAATAAATCACTAATTAATAGGTTCATTCCAGTAACTTTTTTTTTTTTGTGTGTGTGCATGTACTTAGCTGGACTACAAATAGTTTGTAGGAGATGGTTAAAAAGGGCAGAGATGAACTGTTTCTTTTTTTGTTTATTTGAAATTGTTATTTGGCCTGTTTTATGGATGTGTGAAATGTGTTGTTCATTAATAAACAGGGTTTTATTTTGTGGAGTTATTCTAACACACACATGGAATGGGGACCCGACCCCACTGCTACACTGACAGTGGAGTGCATGCGAGGGTAGTGACTGGAAGGAGTGTAGTAGTGAATCGTCGGCACAGGCAGACTGTGCGCCAACTGTGATACAGCTGGGAATACTTCTGGGGTCTCCTAAGTGGTTTGTTCTCATTATTAAAGGGCATCATATGGTCTATGAAACTGGGCAAAAGGCAGTTCAGTGGATCAGCACATGAGGAGGTCTGTATAGGATCCTTCATGACATGAAGTGAGGAACACTGGTTCTGGTCTCCCAAGGAACCTGTGGACTATTATCTGTGAAAGTTAGAGTTCCACTTGAAATACCTGGCATTGAGTTAACTTCTCTTTCTTCTTTGCCCCCTTATTCTACAGCATCTCCCCCAGAAGTGTAAAGCTATTCTGACTAGGTGCAAGCAGGGTTCTGCTTTTGTTATTATTTTCCCTCTAAAGTCACAGTCCCTTCCTGTTGACTGTGGCCTCACCAGAGCTCAGGGCACCGCTTCTGAACCAATGGCTCCCTCAGATTAGGAAGAGGGTGGAAAAGGAGAGGAGGAATGACTCACTCTGTTCACCCAACATTGTTCCAAGAGCACAACTCAATCCCAGGTGCTACTACACAGGATTTTACAGTGAAGCTGGGCAGTCTATTGATGTGAGAAGTCTATATCTAAATTCCTGGAGGTGAAGTTTTGGTGTGACCTCTTGAGTTCATAACTTCAGGTCTAATTTTGCTCTGCTACAGTAAAATGCAACTTGCTTGAGGGTAGACAAGGAAGGAGGTGGACTGTTTAAAAGGAACAGCACATGATAACACATATTTTCAATAAATACATGTGTAGAAGCAGTATGTGTAATAATGACAAGCAACAATGAGGCCAGTTAAAAATCGGACTCCTTAAGATGATTACACTGGCATTCTAAGCACCGTCCGTGATAATTTTCCCCGTCCCCATGCCAAGGAAGACTGAGGTCACAGTCAGTTCACCTGCCCTCACTTGGGGAACTCAACATGATGCTGTTTTGAATTTAGAAAATTACGTTACAGAGGGGGAAGAAAAGAAAGCTAACTTTTCAGACAGGAAGTTTCACATTTACAATTTCTTGGTTAAAAATCTATTTTATGTCAGGGAAATGCACCTGCATTTCCAGAAAATGCTGGGGCTCGGCAGGATTAGATGTTAAGACATGTCTGGGCAACATAATGACAGTGCGTGTGGAACTGTGCGTGTGGAACTGTGCGTGTGGTGACACATGGCTCAGAAGAGCCACAGTCAAGAGCAGGAAGAGACTCTGTAAAGGGAGGGAAGTGTGGTCAGAAGGGTGTGGCAATGACCCAGGAGATCCCAGCCTCCATTCAAGAGCCACGGTGCTCTCAACAGCTGACTTGGGAGTCACTTCTACTTTTTGGTTACAGTCTTGTAGGGACATTTCTCTTGCGAGATGAAAAGGGACTTTCATGGGGGAGGCTGGAGAGGTGTATTCAAATTTGCTGGAATACACTGTATCACAATGCAAACAATGGCCTTGCATTGCCACTGTCTTTTCTATCTTCGGGTTGTACTCATCCTCTGAACAATGTCCTTACTAATTGTTTAAATCACACTGGCAGCTGGATGTGGTGGCGAGTGCCTACCGTCCAAGTGCTGGGAGGTAAGAGGACTGGGATCACTTGAGTTTGCGGGTTCGAGACTACCCCAGGCAACACAGCGAGACCTGGTCTTGAAAAAGCTGGTGGGCGTAGTGGCGGGTGCCTGTAATCCCAGCTACCTGGGAAGCTGAGGTTGGGGATTGCTTGATCCATGTGATCGGGACTACCCCAGGGTAACATAGCAAGATTTAGTCTCAAAAAAAAAAAAAATCACACTGGCTAAATTCTGTGAGACACCATGGCTCCTTTCAGCACCCAGGCTTACAGACACACCAAAGCAAGACAAGGGGATACACTTGGAGACCTCAAAGGCCCCGTGGGAGGAATTCTGCATGGAGAGTTATGTAGCCGACGTGGAATTTTTCAAATGTTGACATCAAATGTCTTTTGATGATCCGTGATCTTTCATACCTTTCCTTGCCTGCCTATCCCTGAAGGCATCTGTGGATGGGGCTTTTCTAAAATCCAGCTAATCAAGAGCTTCTGTTTTTCTTTGAGATGATAATGCATGCTCCGAGAGAAAACTTCCCTTTCCACTGATAACTGGAACTCGTGAGGGATCTAACGGTTCTCTCCTCCTTGGTTCTACGTTTCCTTTCCTTTTCTTTTTTTTTATGAGCTCCTCTTGAGTTAATTTGTGGCTCGCTCTACACATTCACCAACTCTCATGAGTGGCCTGTCAGGAGGCAGCTGGGCTGCCATCTGCCTTATCTGGGATTAAATCTCCTTATCAACCAGGAGCAGATGGCAGCCATATTGTTGTCTACCTAGCCATACTCAGAGACTAGGTATTGCGGCTTTAATTCCAAAAGAATAAAAAGAAATGCCAATAACCATTTTTCTATAAGTTCTGCACTTCAATAATATAGGAACATCAGGAGACCCATCACTCTCCCTTCCTCCCAGTCTCCCAGGAGAGGCTGGTGTCTGACCTTCGAATATGTACTGGAACTTGTGCTGCTGAAGACTGGCACTCATGGCCTCTTCAATGGCGCTGATGTCTTTGTTGAGCTTAACCACCAGCGGGTCATAATCCATGCTTTCCACATTGGCGACGATGGCATAGTTCCCCTCCTTTGCTAGGGGGATGAGATAGTGGAAACAGTGAACCCTGAAAAAGAGATAGGGATGAGTTGTTAATAAAACTTTCTGAGGAAAAGGATGATCTTCTTGGGACAGAGTGCCCGTACAGCTGAATTGGTGTGGCCCTGCAGATTCTTACATGCCCCTCCCTCCTTTCATCAGAGTCATCTCAGTTACTCTGTGGAACAATAGCATGATCACAGCAAGGCAGTTTCTGTGATTTTTACTTCTTTAAACTCTATGTTGGGGATGAGAAATAGCTGAGTTCTAAAATTCCTTTCAATGACCAGGCTGGATGGTTACTGGGAAAAGGATTTCTCTTTTCACAGATATTGTTGTAGTGAAAATGAGAGGTAGAAGTCACAGATCTTAAAAATACAGGCTTTGGAGGAAGATGGATGTCCATTCCCATTTACCAGCTGTGTGACTTTAGGCAAGTTACTTGCTCGATGCAACAGTTCCCTTAGCTGTGAAATAGTGACAACTATACCTAACTGAAAGGGTGTTCTAGAAGCTACTGTACATGAGAGCATAGCTCACTGTTCCTAGACTTGTTTGTATTGATCCATTACTTAAATTGAACACTTACTGAACATCTATGCATTTGTTGGAAATTGTGCTAGATCCGAGGAATGTTGGACATAAAGACGCCACAGAAATAGCCACACCTGACCAATAGGGGACAGTGTCTTGCTAAGAAGCACAGGTGCCTTGGCTGTCAGGGATGTTAACCTTGGGTCTTTGGGGGAGGTTCAGGAGATGAGGTTTGAGGCACTTAGAAGAGTGAGTTTTTAGAAGTTGTGCATTCCTATTTGAAATTGCCTGAATCAGGTTACTCCTGCACAGCTCCTAGGTTCTTTTTGGCCAATACAGGAATGGTAAAGATGAGTGAATCCATATCCTTTGTACTAAACGATCATGAAAACAAATTTTAGTCCCAATTATTCCATAACAATTTTATTTTTATTAAAAATTCCATTAGCAGCCTCTGTTCAGAGAGGCTCTTCTGTAAGTTCAGCAGTCTTAACGATTGTTTTAGGTGATCTCGCCACGCCACGTTCACTGGAGGTAGATATGGTAACAATAGGATTCTGTTGCCTTGTAGCTAGCATTTGGCACACGAACTATCCCTCTGCGAGTGGCTGTGAACGTCTCGGGTCTCATCCTTAATGATGCAGTCAGAGGTCTAACTCACATCTTTCTGTTTTAAGTCAGGCTTACTGAGAAATCATTGACAATCAGCAAGACTCATCCTCACTGTGGACAGGTATGAGTCTTGACAAATGTATGCAGTTGTCTAGTCGCTATGATAAACCACAAATGGTACCACCACTCCCAGAATTCCCTTGTGCCTCTTGGCCTTCAACTACCATGGATATGCAGATCCCCTGACCTTGGATCTATTTTCTGTCCCTGTAGTTTTGTTTCTTTCAGAATGCCACCTATGTGCAATCATACAGTCTCTCAAGTTTGGCTTCTTTCACTCTGCCTACAGTATCTGAAATTTATCTATGTTACTCTTTCTTTATTATTACTGTTGAGCAGTTGCCCTGCCCCCTATTTTGACTACCATTCATTTTCATGATGGGTGATTATCTTAATAGCTGTTAATCAGTTAATGATTAATTTTACTAATAAAACTCATTCTGATGACCATGTACTAATTAGCCATGTTGATAGCTTTGATCAAGATAGCAGTAACTGCACTGCTCACAGTCCCCTCTGAAATGTGGTCATCCCAGTAGAATGGTTGAACAGCAGTAGAGTGGGATCCATGACTATGGAAATTGATGGCTAGTGTGTTTAAAATTTACACCAAATATGTCTTAGTTGAAAACAGAATCAAGCCATCGATGCTAAAGCATTTTTATAGTAGATCACAGACATCATAGATCCAAACAATGGGTGCACAAAGCCTCAAGGGTGTGAATGGAGGACAATGTTGAATAGTGAAGAGTGCTTCCTTCTTGCTACACACAGATCACATGATGGAGACAGAAAGCGCTTGGGGAGGCCATCTAAGAACTTCGGACCTCAAGATGTCACAGAAACTCTTAGGACAATTTTAAGAGGTAAAATAATAAATGGCATCCATGATGCTAAATTACTGAGCATTTAGCAAGATTATCTTGGTAGAGTAGAATGAATGGATTTAAGGTTGAATGGTAGCAAATGGAAGTAGAAACGAGCTAGGAATGATCATGACATGACTTGGAGGTAAGAACTTAAAGATCCAATGGTGATTGGCAGAAGGCAGAGGCACACACTGCTATAAGGTACTGTCTTCCTCTCCCAAAATGATGAAAGGTGCAAAAAGAAATTAAATAATAACTGGCAAATATTACATTCAATAAAGTTTTAGGTTTTTTTCCCTCTGAATTCTGACGTGTTGTTGCTGACCTTAACATGGATTTGGCACTAAGGTTTCCTGCCAACACTGCCGATCACACAGCAGGAAAGTTGATTTTCAGAATGTGCACACTCAGGATCCCAACAGTGTGGTGGGCAGCTGACCCCCTGATGGTGAAAGAAATCAGTTGAGAAATGTGACATTCTTGGCATCTTATACTCAAATGGTAACGTAATTTTTTCTTCCAAAGTTCAAGTAGAAAAAAACAAAAACAATACAACCAACTTTTAATGGTCTCACCACGTCTTTCAACTCTGAGGGGTGTCATTTGCCTTTTGCTTCAAACTACCGAAGCGGGTTCGATGTGACCTACAGTGACACAGGTAAAATGTCACATGTTCTTTGTATTGAGTCTTTCAGCACAGAATCTACTGGATTTGAGAGGCCATTTGCACCTGAACTTTAACAACATTAAAGAAAACTCTGAGGTAGGAATATAGCAGTATTTGGGGGACTAAGACTAAGACAACATTTTTGGCAGTTGAAGTCTTTCACTTCTTGCTAGTTGCCATTATAATGTGCCTTTGTTTGTTCTCCCTGGGCTCGCTTGTTAGAGGAGCTTGCTAGGGCCCGGCCAGAGACAGTGTCCAAAATACCACTTCTTCATTGTAGCAACTTCTGGATGACAGGGTCTAAGCTTGAATTGCCTTTTAGAGCAGGATGGAAAGACACAAGGAATCAGCTGGTGATGGTGACAAAGGGGATACCGGACAAACGTAGAGGATTAATGAGCATAAAGAACAGGAATTTCCTAACTGGTTGGTTTCTTTAAAGTATAAGAGGTTTTGCTGGCTGAAAAACAGCCCTTATTTTACCTGGGTTTATTTTCAAGCTAATAGCAAGAATCAGAGACATTTTGATTGTGCAGCGTGTAGGCAGCAGGACCTACATGTTCTGAAGGCTAACAGTGAACAAGGCATACTCAAGTCCTTCCGGAAGCTAAGTCTCCTCCATAGCACCCATTGTGGGCATCCGGAGCAGTTCCCACTCTCAGAGCATCACTGCATTACAATCTAGTGATTTGCTGGAGATTTGTCTTATTCATCTTGTACCATCCACTGTAAAAAAAAAAAAGAGAAAGAAAAAGAAAAAAGAAAAAGAGGCCGGGTATGGTTGCATACCTGTAAGTGGCAGCCTAAGAAGCCACGGCTGGAACCAGGAATTGTGGTTTGAGTCCCACTTGGGGCAGCGTAGCGAGACCTAGTTCCCCAAAAAAAAAAAAAAAAAAAAAAATAGCTGGGCGTGGTGGCACGCGCCTGTAATCCCAGCTACCTAGGAAGCTGAGGCTGGGGACTGCTTGAGTCCATGGTACCCTGGGCAACGTGAGCCTGTGGTTCCATGGGCAAAAATAGGGAGACCTAGTCTCAAAAAAAGAAAGAAAGAAAGAAAGAAAGCACTAAAACCCTGCTATTGTGACAATGAGTGAATCAAGCATGTCTGACAATGTGTACTCTCTGAGCCACCCAGGGAGGGCTCGGGCTGCTTGTATAAACTATACTTTAAGAGAAACAAACACAAAGTAGAATAAATTCATAAGAAAGCAACCTGAAATGCTGAGACCATGTTACACGAAGTGAGGGAATTTAATTTAGAAAAAATAAACATGCTTTGAGTTCTCTAGAAAACACAAGCAAAGATAATTCCGTCATTTTTGTTACTAAATCTTTTTTTTTTTAAACTGCACTAGGTCATTCATAATAAAGGATGTTAAAGGATATGAGTCAGCAGCAAATGGGAGATGTGCTTTAGGGGAAGGGGAAGGTGGAAGGGGAAGGTTTGGAGCTGCCAAGCCCTGCTCCAGGGGTGCTTACTCCCCTCAAATCTTCATATTCACCCACCAGGAAGTTCCTGCTACTACTCCTTAGAGTGAATTTCCTCTGTTTTGAAGCTAATGTTGAAGGAGATATAGTGATGGGTGTTACAGTACAAATGGCTTCTTGTAAAAGTAATAAATAATGCCTAAACCACGTTCAGCCGCATTAAGAATAGTGCTGTCAAGGTGTACAAAACTAAAATGGGCAGAACAGGGATTGAGAACTTACGAGATCTTCCTTCAGCATGTGGAACATATTCTATCTGGAAGTAATGCACTACTAGCAGGTCACTCTGGATGGAGAACACATTGTATACGCACACAATCGATAGCATGAGTCCCAGGAGCTGTGGTAGTAATTCATTTGATGTCCTTGTTTCCCTGTACAGCTCAGGTAACCGGCATTGGAATGCTACTCAGTGGGTTGTTTTCAATTCTATCTGCTGCCAATTGTCTATTCATAGAAAACACCTGATTTGTTTCACTGCTGACTTGTAAATAAATAGAAAACAGATCTGAAAATTATCATGAGCCCAATCAGGAAACACAGAGGAAGAGCCTTTATTTCTGGGCAGCTGCATGTAAGAAATAAGATCAGAAATAATGCTGAGTACACAGAGTGCAAATCTGCAGCGTGACTTCTCTTCTACTTGTGGGCTCACAAGCAATAAGGCAGTGACTGACTGGACCAGGTACTAGAGAGAGAACACAGCAAGGGGCACACGAAGTGACGTCGACAATTCACCAGCAGTGTACCCGAAGATAGGCAAGTTCAAGGCGGATTTCAAATGTAAGAACCAAGACCTTATTTACATGTTTAAAAGTTAAACCTAGTTAATGGTACCATTGAAAAGAAAACACTCTATCCAATTTTTCAGATAAGGAAACTAGGGTTAGAAAAGTTGATGATGAACTGATTTCAGATCTGCTAACCAGCTGGAATAGACATTCAAATCCACACCATTCTGATAGTAGAGGCTGTGCACACTGTAGAGATCATCATATTCACAATACAGCCTGTGATTAAAACTCTCCAGAGTCATGGACTAACAGAAACAGTAAAAAGCACCTTCTGTGTTAAAAGAGGATGACATCAATAAGAACTAAACGTTCTTCTGGAACTCCTCAGAAGTCAGCAATGATTCACAAGAGCACAGGGTGCTTAAATCAGAGAGTCTTGGGCTGAGCTGTGGCTTACCTGACTTCCAGATGCAGGACCAGCAAGCAGCGGTCGGCCATTTCCTGGAAAGATCTCGCAAGTTCACTCAGCGTCTGCATGATCTGCTCAGATACTGGCGGGAGATCCATGCTCACGTGGCTATCTTGAGCAGGAGAGAGCACTGAAAGGGGGTAAGCACATTGCACCCATCATTTCATAAGAAGCTCAGATTCTGTGGAAATAACTTTATTTTCCTGCTCATGTGTTGTTTCACCAACATGGCTAGTGCTGGCATTGGCTGCAATAGATAGGCAGGACTTGAAGATTTCTGTACCTGGTTCACTCAGAAGATGGGCTATTTGCTTTGTATTCACTCACGGAACAACAGAAACAGAATCTGAATTGGAAGGGAACTTAATAATTGTCTGGCCTCACCTCTTTGTCTATGCACGCATCCTTCCCACATCTTCAAGGGGCTGCGCTCCTCTGGTTACCTCAATGCTTGTGAAAATGCAACACTTTCTAATGCAGTCTACCCTGTTTCTGAGAGCTCTGACTACCCTACAACAAGATGTATGTTTTCAATAACCTCCAATCACTGACTCTGGTTCTATTAACTTTGCAATCATTCTCACATGTCCATATTTCAAATATTGAAGATATCTTTTTGGGCTTCCTGGAAGTTTCTCTTACTATAGAAATACATCATCTCTTCATGTCTATCAGTTGACCACTATAGAACTGTGCAAATTAAAAAAAAAAAATCCAATAGACTCAGTTAACAGCAAGATAAACAGTCCAGGTAAAACGCGCAATGAGGGAGGCAAGAGAAGCTGGGGAGAGCAGCGTGCTGCACCTTCTGCTAGACTGTAATCTAGTGCAAACACATAACATTTTAGTAAAGCAACATGAAAATGATGCCCAGAGCGCTACTGAAATGCAGGCTGATGAATTCCTGAGGGCTCGCTGAAATTGACAATTTTTTTTTTTTTAATAAGGAGCATGCTGAGTAAAGAAGAGCTGAGCATGGCAAAGACAACACAAAATAATTAACTACCTCTTAACCGTCAAGTAGAAATCTACAAAGAAAGCAATGCTGTCAAGCGTCTGCTTGGGAGTTTATAGCCAAGAAGTTTCTGGACGCACGTACACACTCACACATCTTCTTTCCGAGGCTCTGTGATTGGACTTCATCTCAGCAGAGGCTCATAGATTGGACTTTAAAAAAGTATTATTAGTTCTTCGCTTTATTAGGATAAGCCTGGTGAGCTGTCTTTCTAATACTGAGGGTAGGTCACATCAGGGCCTGCATCACATTCATGTTCTCTTATAAGCATCGCATGCAAACAAGCATCTTTGAGACGCCCAGCTAACTCTTTGCGGCAGTGTGGCTGTGGCTTTCTGCCCTGAATGGGTTGGTCTATACGAGGAAGCTTGGTCTCTGGGGTAGATATTGCCGGTTAGGTGAAACTACAAGTATTTCCACTTCTTCCTCTGCTTGACGCTAGACTCTGGAAAGTGAAACATTCACTGGCCCAGATAAAAAGAGGTGACCATGAGTTTCACCTTCTAGTCAATATCTCCCTAAGTAGAATCTTCTGCGGCAGCTTGATCTAAACCTGGGTGAATGGAACACTCTCTTTTGACAGGAAAACAAAAGTACAGACTGTTGTCACTAAAGTTTTCTGGATGTTAATCTCAAAAAAGCCTTCAACACCCCTTGCCTGTACTTTACCAGGACTTGGCTTGTGGCTAGCCCTTTCTCAGCAGCTTTTCTCAAGTTCATGTTGTTGGTCTCAGGCCCTTTGTCCTTCCTACTCTATGATGCTTCTCTCAAGCACCTCGCCTGCAGAGTGAAACTTCCGAAGAATTGTCAATACTTGCTACAGTATGAATTTCTATGATCTCTACCAAATACCATATCTGATTTCTGTCTTTACCTCTTTAGAAAATAATTATTTTGATCCTCATCATCAATGATATGTTAATTGTCAAATTCAGTGGGAAATGTTAAAGGAAATTTCCTAAACGTTGAATTATTTCAGGTTCTGTCACTCTGATAACTCTTCCTCCTCCATCACAACTATTTATGCTTCCTCTGCCCCAGAAACATTTCTCTATTTCTCTGATTTTCCAGGTAGGGTCATCTATTTCTTTTTCTCTCCTACTCTCCCCAGCTCCCATACCTCACAAGTCTAGTACAGTCGCTGTTCTATTCCACTGACATTATCCATTTATCACTATGTCTCCCGGCCAGATCATTAATTCCTTCAGGGCAGGGGAAATCAATCTATCAATCTGTTGATCAAGCTCTCCATTTTCAAGTGCAACAGAATAACTGGAAGAATTATAGGAGCTTAATCAACGCTTTTTAGAATTAAACTGAACAAATGATTTAACTGACCAAAAGAACATGAATGATAGAGATGAGAAAAGAGGAGGAACAACTTGTCATTGACAACTGTAACTTTCTCCTGAGTTACTTGAGTATGTCCAGGGACAGTGTAGAGGCAGGCAAGCACCTCATCAGAGCTGGTTTACTGGGATAATGAGAAATCTTGCAGACAGCATAGGTTAGAGCAATTCTGGTCAATTCTTATAGTTTCATACTAGCCCTATAAATTCTGTTGCTTTTTTTTGTTTTTGAGACTAGGTCTCACTATGTTGCCTGGGGTAGTCCTGATTCCCACAGAGTCAAGCGATCCCCAGCCTCAGCCTCCCAGGTAACTGGGATTACAGGTATGCGCCATGGTGCCCAGCTGCTTTTCTTGAGACCAGGTCTCACTCTCTTGCCCAGGGTAGTCTCGAACTTGCAAACTCAAGCAATCCCAGGCTTCTTGCCTCCCAGCTCTTGGATTACAGGCACATGCCACCACGCCTGACTAAATCCTGTTGCTTTTAGGAGTCACTTTAATTTCACGAGTCTACTTAGCTTGCAGCCAAAACTCGGGGTTTGTCTTTTCTACTGACATAAAATCCCTGGCAGATCAGATACCCAGCATCTCTCAGGGAAAGTCAACACACTAACTGTCATGGAGAAGCAATCAGTCCAGGACATTAGGATGTCTCAAGTGGCTCCACATCCTAATATTAAGCAGACTGAATTCTGCGAGGGTCTTAAAATTAGTCAAAATTAGACTCATTCAGACCCAGAAGAGCATCTGTTTTCAAGGGTGCAGCTGCTACACTTTCAATAGCAACTTACTGTGACTTCTTTAATTGATTCAGATGAGGATGTCCTTGTGCATCGGCAATATTATCTGAAATTGGTACAATATTAGCTTAGACTGGTATCAGCTGTTGTGAAAGTGATAAATTGAAAAGGGAAAGATGGTTATCACGGCAGGGAAGGAAGGTTAACTCCATGAATTCAAACTTTTTCAAAGATGGAAAGGGACAATGAAAAATGATCCCAGGAGACTTTTCTCACTGGAAAACATGTTAGGAGATCAAATTCTGATATGATCATTATTTTTGACTCCTCGTCCTATTTATACAGCAAAATGACAGGTACCACCTACTGATCTCTGCTGGAACTTGGAATAATATGATTTGCTTTCCTATATTCAGTTTTCCTATTTAGAAAATTGTAGTAATAGCACCTTCCTAAGTCCCAGAGCAAGGCATTATTAGCCTTGTAAATAATTTTCAGACCCTTTTATGTTGTTACCTGGCTGACATTTTTTAAAATGAAAACAGTGATGATGATTAGATCTGTGGCAGTAAGAACTCAAGGGGCTTACTGTGCCAGTGAGGATGGAACAGTAGATGACCACTACTAGCCCACTAACCTCATTCCTCTCCTTAAATGCCTGAGGGATATGCTACTATCAAGGCCAACAGTTGAGTAGGATCAACAAGTGTCATATATTATCATCCCACCACTGGAAGCTTAATGGCAGCCTGCTCCATCCTCAGCTTTGTTAAGGTCTATACCACCATCCCTAGTTCTTATGTATTTTCTTGACTAACATGCAAACCTCTACAAGCTAACTTTCCCCACCTCAGTGCTTTGTAAACAGGAGGCACTTAATAAGTGTTTGTGAAATAGATGACATCTCTATGAAACCTATTGGCTTCTTGAATGGAAAGTGTTAGTCATACAGTGAAGCTCTGCTATCTTATTAGCACCTAATTTGCATTTGCTTAGGATAGGAATGTCCTTTCCTCCTTATCTAAGTCAATTATTCCAAATGAAAATTTCCTAGGGATTCTTTTTGATCGTTCTCCTTCCTGAGAAACATTTTTTTAACACTTAGTTATTCTTTGCCAACAGTCTTAGCTTTAGCCACTACAATCATCACTTATTTAATTGTTCTTTCTCACCTTCCAATAATCTACAACCTAGTTTGAACTTTTCTGCTATGCTTCCCCATATGGACATGCCCATGTAAGGAACATGCTGGGCTTTGCTCTTCTTTTTTTTTAAATTTCTGAAGAAAGGGTTCTTCTGTCCCTAAATGATAAGTCTTTCTTTTTAGTCCAGACGTTTTGAGAAATTCTCAGTCTGAACTATAAAAACGTCAACTGATTTTGTCTCAGTGTTGCTGGACCAATAGAATCATTACTCAAAGGGTGGGGTATCTCATCATGAGCCAGAGGGGGCCTGGTAGGTGCTTGCATGTAGTTAAGAGCTCTGGAATTTAGCCTTTTCTGTGAGACTTAACAACCACCAAGAAGCCTGTGATAAGTAATATCTGTGTGGAGAGGATGTCTTTAATCTGCTTTCTCTGGAAGGGGGCTCTCCTTTGTCCACTCTTACAGAGAAAGAAGGGCAAATGCAAGCCACCTTTCAAAATGTTGTAGTGGGGCAAGCAGAAATTAATTATCAGAGAGGAAAAGAGATAAGGGTGAAAGAACTGGAAGAAGAGGAGAAAATGTCTCAGTTATATTTGTTGGTCAGGATGTAATGGCCTCTTGATGACATATGGTCAGAAAAAGTCTCCCAGTGGGTACAGGGGGCAAGTAGGACTTTCTATTCTGTGCTGCTATTTATTACTAAGATCTCCTGTTACACCTTTCCCCTTAATAGTCTTTACACTATGGACTCTAACTTTTCAGTGTCTGTACTGTGAGCATCCAATCCCGGTAGGTTCATCATCGGTTCTAGCAGCTAAAGAAGAATGTCAGAGCCCTTGGTAGGTTTTACAACTTTAATGCTCTCAGGGAACCAGGTACAGGACTGCTAGGCAGGGAGGCTGGGCCAACGGTAGGGTGAACAGGAAGGTTATACAGCAGAGTCAGGGGTGCTTGGAGACAGGCAGCCCCCCAACTCCTCACGCTAGGTCTCGCTATTTTTGCCTGTGGAACCACAGGGTCATGTTGCCTGGGGTACCACAGACTCAAGAAATCCTCAGTCTCAGCTTCCCAGGTAGCTGGGATTATAGGCGTGCACCACCATGCCCAGCTACTTTGTTGGGACTAGGTCTTGCTACGTGCCCCTGGCGGGACTCAAACCATGACCCCTGGCCCTGGCTGTGGCTTCCTAGGCTGCCACCTATAGGCAGGCACCACCAGGCCTGGCCGAATCTCCATGCTCTTTTTCTGGGCTCTCTTGGCATTCTCCCATTCTTTTCATGCTCTCTCTTTGCTTTCTTCCCCTATGGTGACACTATCCTTTTACCTTCTAAGCCTAGGTAAGCCTAGTCACACATGTGCACACCCACTGGGCCATGCTGCACAATCATGGGGAGGGCGCAGTACCACAGGTGCTGGTCATAGAAGCTAATGGCAGAAAAAGCCTGATCCACTCATTTATCCTACAGTGTTCTTTGGAATTCCTTTCTCTCTCCTCTTGAAATGGTGTGCCCCTCCCCCATCCTTGGGGGGCATGGCAGTTAAAAACTGGCAATGGAAGCAGCTGAGAGAGGATTTGCATGAGAAGGAGAACCATGTGAAGCTGGGAGCTCAGAGACTTTGGCACCTGGAGAAGGATGCGGGAGCGTAGCATTCTGGAGAGGAGAGAAGAGAATGGCAGGTGGGTAAAGAGCAGCCTGAGTGATTAAAAGTCCCTTGGAAGAGTGAGCTGGTGGTGGCGAGGAGTCATGGTGGCCAGCAGAAGAGTAGCCAGTGTGGAGAGTGTGACGCCACAGCAAGGTGACCTGGAAAGCTGGTACATAGCGATGGTCAGGAATCTGGAAAGCTGATTTGTACATCAGCAGTTGTGGAAGAAGTTTGAAGTACCTTGAAAAAATGGAGCAGCTCGGGATACTGGAGAGAGAAGAAGAAAAGAGAAGACGCCGGAGAAAGATTGGACTTTGCAGAGTGCCAACCTCTGAGGTTTGGAGGGGCAAAGAGGCACCATCTTGAACTGTGTCTTTGGGATCTCTGAGACTGTGAATGGTGACTGGGGTAAGATAACTGCTACTTGTGGCTTCAAGGACTTTTTGTTTTCCCTGTTGAACTCCCTTGTTAGTAAAATCTCTTGTTAAACAGCATTTTGGGTGGCAAATGCTACATGTGGGTGATATGGACCTGGGGCTTGTACGTTGGAGGCTTTCCCCGCCTTTTCGTCCTGATTCACTCTGAAATATTTCATACCACCCTACCAACAACAGTTAACTCTTTGGGAAAAAAAAGATATGCCTGTCTTACTGATGAGTCTAATTCTTGGGTGGTCAGCAACATCTGCTTGAGAATGTATTATTCTGAACTCCCTGTCACCCCAATATAAAGTAAACTTGCCCTTCACTTTAAGGATGCTGCTTAATAGCCACTTTGTCTCTATAATATTATATTCTTTCCTTCTGCTTCCCAGAGGGGTATCATTTAGTCCTTGCCTTTCTCAACAATCTTGTTTTCCTCACCTGTACAGCGTAGAGTTGTGAGGACCACAGGCTGGCACTGCCAAGCTGGGGACCCTTCCTTGCCCTAGGACCCTCACTGAGCCTCCTTACCGTCTCAGCACACGGCTATCACCCACAGTGTCTGCCTGCCTCATCCCAGGTAGATGGAGAGATTACTGAGATCAAAGGTAGTAACTGATGCTTCCTGATATTTCTCAGTTCTTCCTTACATTCAGCAATAATGCCCTTTGAATTTAATCAAGTTAAGGGTAGTCAAAGAACTTTATATTCATCTTCCCAAACTTTCCCCATTTACATCTCCAAAACATCTCCAACCTAACAGCTGTCAACTAGCCTGGAACATGATTCTATTTCAAGGTAAGAACATGGGAACTCCAGAAAGGCTTTGAGTGCTTGATACTGAAGAATTAGTACAAATATTAACCTGTATCAGGCAAACAAAGGAGATTCATGTAGGAATGGAGAGCAAAATGAAAAGAAGAACCAAGGTAAAAATGGAGAACTGTCTCATCAGGCTGCCACAGGGTCGGAGGCCAATTCTGAGCCAGCAGTATGTGCTCTAGACTGCTGAGGTACGTGGAGGAAAAAATCACACTCGGGAAACAGCGCTGGATGGTCACCAGCGGCACAATCCAGCACGTCCAGCTTTAGAATCCTACTGACCAACACTGCAAACCAGCACAGCATGTGGGTTTGCACCTCATAAACGACAATACAGGTGTCAGTCTCTTTTGGTCTTGTGGGAAAGAAAACACTGCTAGATTTCTTGTATTCAAATGATCCTCCCGAGGACTGGTAAAGAAAATGAATCATCAATTCAACTCCTGCAGATACAGAGAGATGAGGGGTGCGGACCCAAGTCCTAAAGTCCACAAATGCTTACCTAGACATTTTAGGTGAATAAGTGACACAGGTATAGGTTTTAACGGAATTTTAGAGGCAAAAATATCGTGACAGAGGTGGCATGGTTCTTTGTGTTCAAACAGGACCTTCCCAGTCTTATCATCTGTGAATCTTCTAGTCTCGGGGGTTGGCTTATTCACTGGCTTATTCCCAGTCTTAGTATCTGTGAATCTTCTAGTGTCGGGGGGTTGGCTTATTCACTGGGCAAGCTACACACTTAAGGTCCACTTAAAATGGTGAAACTGCACCAAAGAGAAATAAAGCTGATGTGTCAATAGGACACTGTGAACACGAGGCACAAAGCAAGAGTGAGGACTCCACAAGTCGGCTGAAGACCCACCAAGGCGTCTCTCTCCAATTCCACTTTGTCCAGTGGCCATTTTTTCCATGAGTTTTCTGTTTCAGCAACTGCATCATTTATACATTTGGGCCCCAAGTTGAGAAGTATCATCTTCTTGACTCAGAATAGAAACAATGAGTTCCAAGTATATAATGCAGATTCTGGGGTCAACAGGTAAACACCAGTTATAGCCAACAAGACATAGACCCAAGTTCAAATACTGGTCTATTCTTATGGATTATTCTGGTGAACTTCTCTATAACAGATTCCCTGCCTGTGAAAGGAAGACTATGATACCCATCTCCCTGGGTGATTAAGTGAGAAAATAAAGGCAGCCTAGAACAGCATTTGACACAGCAGTGTCAGATGACAATTACCATGACTACTCACACTTCTACTAAATTTACTTAATAAAGTCGTGTTCCATGAATAAATGACAAAAACCTAGTGTCTGGGGTTCCATCTGTGGATGGACTTTCTGTAGACTTTAGAATAATCAACTTTAGAACAACTAGCTCTGTACATCTGATGGTGCGTCCTGGAGAGCGATGGTGACCTAAGAGCAAAAGAGGCAGACTCTCAGGAGCTCTGGTCACTCTGATCTCATTGCTGCATGGACATCACAGACAACACGCACATCCAGAAGACAGAGCTGACCCTGCCACCAAGCACGCAGGCAATCACAGCAACCGGCTATGTAGCTGGAAATAAGAGATACGGAGAATTAACTTGCTAAGACAGAGTACAGGATCTGCAGGTGTAAATCTTGCTAAGAGAATTTCTCCTCAGTGAGGACAAGCAAGGCCATTTCCCCAGGATGAACTAGAGATAACAGCTGAGTCTCTCCCTTTCAGCTTTCTTGTGTCTGATATTCCCTGGGTAGGCTACATTGATGAACGGGGGTCATATGCATACTAACGCCTAGTGAAGGTTAATAACATACTGCCACATTTCTGTCTTTACCTGTTAGTAACACACGACCGCTGTTCACACATGCATCACAGTCTTGCCACAGAATCCCTAGAATAATTAGCAGCACATAGATTGCTTCCAGAATCAGCTTTCTCAAAAGCCAAAAGATTATCTGCTTTTATGCCAGTGATGGGTAAGAATGATGAGAAACATTTATCTATCAGGTGATTATATCATTTTAAGACAGTTCCTCAAAATCGACATGATTTTCTAAGTAAAAGCACAGGCGTATTCTCATATGAATCCTTAACCCAATTTTCCTACCTATACCCATTTCTGTCTTTCTTACTGTGTTTGGGCTCAAAAAGTACTGGTTCTATTCTGATGTCACACGCACTAACTGAATTATCTTGGGTAAATGATTCAATGCAAGAGTTGGAGTGACAGTTTCAGCCCCAGAGGACCATGGTAAGGATGCAATGAAATAAGACACATGAAAGCACTTAAAATAACGCTGGACACATCGCAAATGCTCAGTAAATCTCAGTCTTTGTCAATGGACCTGCTGGTGGGAACACAGGGAGACTGAGCCTCCTGGTTTCATCCCTTACTCCCCTCTCAAACATGCCAACAGCTGTGGATCTAACTGTAGATGAAGTGAATGGGTAGAATGGAAATAATTGGTTGGTAGATAAGACATTTACACTCAGTCAATGCATGCCATTTTGAGTTCAAAGTAAGGAGCCACAGAGCTTTGAGACCAGAAAACATTCCAGCAATAAGCCAATCAGGAAAGAGAAGCGGGAGAACAGAGAAAAGGGTGTGGGTTTGCATTCAGTCTCCTGGATGAGGAAGGGGTGCTTTGGTGGGAAGGCAAGAAGGGCACTCAAAAGCACATCAGGAGGTGGCCTGGTAGTGTTCCCCACGTCCTTCCTGGGGAGGGATGTCAGGGATCTCTCTCTAGGGAAAGAACAGTCTCAGAGCTTGGCTAACAGGTGTCATATGTTAGGATAGTCAACAAAGCTTTGAATACTTTGTTTTTGAGAGACCAGGGATGCTTTACTCACACAGGGCCAGTAAGTCTTATTCATGGCTCTATTTAGAACAATATTGACTTCTTGGCCTTGGTGTATCCCGTCCTCCAAAAACACCGCTAGAGAGGAACAATGCATAGGCAAGGGAGCGATGATTACGAATCTCCAGAGCCTTTGAAATGTTGACCTGAAATGATAGAAATTGTTATTTTCTCCCGAAGAAACAGAAATCGTATTATAAATTATTTCTGTATGCATATAAAGAAATGGACAAGTCAGGTCTTTTATTAAAGTTTAAAATAGCTGACATGGGCTTATTTTAGAAAGATGGTTTTTATATTTAACTATTATGGGTATCTTTGCTTTGCTTTCTTGAGACTGTGTTCCCTTGATATTTCCCAGATGAAATCTGCTGCAGGATGTGATTGGAAAGCAGACTTGTGCCCTCATCTTTGTAAACTTGGCACCATCCCCAGCCCCTTCCTAGAGACCCAACAACTACATTTTCTGACTTCTTGCGAGCGAGCAGGGTTGAGATCAGTGGAAGCCATGCTGAAAATACATGGAAGGCAAGAAGGAAGGGAAGGCCTTGTTTTCCCCTAGCTGGGCTAGAAAGATGCTCAGGCGGATGGCAGTAAGAGGTTAGCAGCAGCTTGCAGGAGTCTCCATGGCAGCTGCATCTTAGTGCAGACAGGTAAAACCACCAATGCATCTTCTGCAAGCCACCAGTGCATCGCCTCATTCCTGCAAGCCAGCAGCTAGTTTCCTAGCCCTTTGCTTCCTCTCAACTGTTTTCCAAGTCGCTTTAGGCCCCATAAGGTTGCATCCCACAGGTGTAGTCTAATTTCTGTTGGGTAGATTCAGTGGGATGCATGGTTTAGAGACCACTGTCTCTGGTGGCTGCCACTGCCACTCTGCAGCAGGATGCCGCTGTCTTCCTGTGTCTTCCGCAAGGGATGCTCACTGGAGAAAACAGTGCAGAGAAGCAGCTGGCAGAGTCTGGGAACATAGCAAAGCAGTCAGAGGTTGAAGGTGAAAAGAGAGGAAAGCCAAGTGATCTTTCCATAGTAACATGAAAGAAAGCTTTCAGCACTTTTTTTATTCTCTGCAGCTCAAAGAACTGATCACACACAAAAATCACAAAACACACCTTCACATCATGAGTGAAAAGCTCTGTGTTTGCATTTGCAGTGCTCCTCTGAGTTGCTTTATTGAAACAAAAAGGCAAGGAACGAATGTTCCTTCTGCACTGCCTACGTTGTATACAGGTTTCAAATATGCTCTGAAGCTACTGGAGCAGCCTTGGTATTTCAAGTTTATGAACATGTCATAATACCAGTTTTTATTAGGTAAGGAAACAATCTAAACAATATGAAAGAGAAGGAAAGGGCTTTCTAATCTGGTCAGTAGAAATCATGTCAAGAAGTACCAGGATAGATTTTGAATTAAATCAATGAATAAAACACTTCAGATGCATGATGTGTAAACATCTGTCACATGAAAAGATAGAAATCCTAGAGTGGACTGAGAAAGGGCCTATCAAGAGGGGTGCTGAAGAATAGAAAGGACAGAACATGGAAAGGAGAAAGCAGAAGGCAAACACTTCCTTTTAGCTCACTGAAAAGTATGATGGCTCTGAGATCAGTCTTTCAGATATCATGTCTATCACTGATCATGCCTTTGTGTTTCAGTTTTCCCATCTGTAAACTGGGAATAACAATGTTAGCTTTCTAAGTGGCTCAGAAAATAGCTGTGGGTCTAACCCATGGACTAGCATGGCACAAGGTAGAACTGTTGAAGCTAGAGTCTGTGCTGGGCACACAACAGCAGTCACAGGGAAAAGAAAGGAAACTTAAAAACAGACAGAATAACCCCACAGCTTCCTTGGTACCCCTGGACAGCTCATTGTAGTGGAGAGAGGATGGATGCCCATCATAGCTCAGAAAGTGATGAAGACTCATTGGTGATGAGCTGTGATAATCAGGCCTGACTCGGAGCCCCAGCACATAGTAAACATTAGTGCAGGCCACCACTGGTGACAAAGAGTCAGCTAAACACTATTAGTTTTTCATTTTGTGAATTAATGTCTTTCATGGCATGTGTACGCTAGCCAGTAATGAATTATCTCCTTAGAAATGCCTAGGGTACACCTCTCTGCCTCTGCAAGAGGGCATACATTTCACATGGAAATTAGCACTCTTAAGGAGGCAATAACTCCTTTGAAAGAAGTTTGTTCCCAATTCATTTCTGCAAATACCATGCCTTTAAAATTTTACTACTTTTCTTTCTTCCCTTTTCCCCTCTCTTCCTTCTCTCTCTCTCCTTCCTTCCCTCTTTTTCTATTCACCTATTTTTAAAAATTAAAAAAAGACAAAATATCCCCAGTAAGATTTTATAGATAAATCTGATTTGTATAGAGACCAGATACAAAATGGGCATATATATATATATATATATATATATATATATATATATATATATTTTTTTTTTTTAAATAAACCAACAACTCTGATGGTCTATTAGGCTTCTACAACAATGGAGAAATATCAATCTCTTTCTAGCTGAACCTTGCACATTAACCCTGCCAATTAGGTTTTTCCCATTGGCCAAGGTGCCTCACCCTTATCTCCTCCAGCAGAACGTGAGTATTGGCCCAGGCCTCCAAAGGCCTGTAATTGTGTTTCACTTCTTTGGGGCTTATGAATGCCATATCTCACCACAGACTGGACGGGCAGTCTGAATTCTTTTCAGCCTTTAACCAAGCACTCTGTAGGTTCTTCATCTAGAAGATACTTCCTCCTGTCTGAGGAGACCTTCTGGAAACTGGTCCTTGCTGGTGGGAACTGTACCCTCTACGTAGTGGACAATCCAGGACCAGTGAATCTTGTACCAGTAACACAAAGCTAAGTCTAAAAGCCTGAGAGAAAAAGGGTATTTCTTCAACTTAGCTGGCTTCTTTTTTATAATAGAAGGAGCTTTTCATTGAGGGGATCATATTATCTTCTGACATAAGGAACTAAATGAGGAGCTAGAAGGTCTTTTTGCTGATTTTCCTAAGAGGTTCTGGATTTATTTTCTCTCCCCCTCACCTCTCTCTCTCCCCGGCTGAGATTTATATACGGTCTATTTTCCTAAGAACTTGAAGTTATTTCTTATATATTACCTCATATTAGCCTTGCGGATTTTAATTAAAAAGATTTCACAGGGGCATACATACATAATAAAAATAATCTCCAAATATATAAGAGATGCTGCTGTTTCTAAACTTAACCTTCTTAACATCCATCCTGCAAGCTGAACTACTCTTTTTTCCTTTTTCCTGGAATTGCCAGAATTTCCTAGGAAGCTGTGCTAAAAGTAAAAGGAACATTTCTGTGTTAGTTTTGTGATGGATTTGCTCCAGGTCTTAGGAAGCTGAACTTGTCTGCTAAGCTGTAAAGTCCCAAAGGCTGAGATCAGCCAGAAATCTTTGGTTCACCACTGAGGCCCAGAGCAGGCTGAATGATGTCAACTACCAGGAGGAAGGGATCATATCCTTTCTAACTCAGTGAGTGTTTCATTCTCCCTTCTCTTTTTCTTCATAATTCTCGTGCTTCCTTTTTTGATACCTTAATTTCACAGATTCCTCTCTACTAATTATCAAATCAGTCTTTCTATAGATTCTTGACCCTACAGTAATCCTACAATTTGGGGTTTACAAGGATTGCCACTTTCCCATCTTACTTGTCAGAGGCCCCCCTGAGTGCTGGCATTTCCTCTGCTCAATACTGTCTCTGAAGAGCATTTCCTGAGTTCAAAATTCCCGAGGGCCACTGCAGAGCCCACTTGGTAGTCTAGGAAACCAAGCAGTGCTTCAGCAAGACTGATGAGGCTGATGGGTTTTCTTTTTGGCCAATGAGCATTTATTAGACATTCAGCGTATACTCCACAATGTGCTCTAAAAGTAAAAGGCAATCATGGAGGTTCATGTTTTTAAATCTCTGAGCCATTTAGGGTTCTGAGTTAGAACCTAAAGGACTCAGACTCCAAAGACATGGAGCCTTGTGAGCACCTTGCTCTGACATTCCAGGAAGGAGAGCAGACGAGGCGCCTTGTGAGCACCTTGCTCTGACATCCCAGGAAGGAGAGCAGACGAGGCGCCATAGTCAGGAGTGGTCAGCAGGGGCCTCCTGGTAGAGTGAGGGACCAGGGGAAGTGGCCCCAGGCTGCTGTGCTGCTGCTCCTTGGAATCACCTCCTGGTTTATCTTGGAGCCACCCTCGTATGGCACAGCCATCCCTACATGCACAGCATCCGAGAACATGCTGGAATCCTCTTTGGATCACAATACATCTGTGCTAAGAGACTGAATGAGAGATGCCAGTGGAACATTAACTCAGAATTTCCTAACTTGAGTGCAATTAAAATCTCAGCCACAGTGCGGAATTAATGTAGCCCTTTGCATTTTAAATACATATTTTAATTAAATGACACCCATCTGTAGAATATGAGACTGCATTTTTATTGAGGATTGCAAATGCTATAATCTGTTACTATGAAGTGTAAATGGTTTGGTTCATGTTTCTAGAAACCTCAAAAGAATTATGCAGAACTGGCGTAAGCACATGTGGTGACTCTCAATTTTACTTCCATTTGAATCTGTTTTCACGTGTGTGGTAAGTGTTGTTTGTGTGGCGAGATTTAGATGGTATATGAAGTGCTAGAAAATAAGCGCAGAGCCCTTTGAATATCTTGTATAATGTCCCTGGGGAGTCTGCCAGGGAAGGCGATGGCTAAGGGCAGCAGGACTCTGCCTGGGCTAAGCTGTGCAGTCACGTGATAACCATTTACTCACGTGTAGCCTGATGAGGAGCTTCATCTAAGGTAAGAGGCACGCTGATGAACCTAACTAAAAAGATACAGACGGGGCCGCTGCCTGAGAGCTGCACAATTAGTTCTGACAGAAAAAAAGATCTTGGATATATGCAGATTTTCTCAGGAAGCTGAACTCCACTGCCATGTGGAAGCAAGCTCCCCCTTCTCTCTTCTGGGCTGTTATTCAGAAGCACTGCTTCATGTCGTTTTCTTCACCTGTATCTGTGTTAGGTATGTTCTTCAGGAGAATAAAGCCCTAGAGCTGGCAGGGGCTGTTGGCTACAGACTTGGCTGGGACACCATTTTGGGGTGTGACCTGTGTCTGTGGTGAACTGTCCTGCTGTCTATGCCACCTGTCGTGTCTTCTCTGTCAGGTTGAACTATCCTATTTGTGGTGTCAATTGTACTGTAAGCATGGGCCAGGGGCGGGGGGGCTGGGGGACTGGGAGGCAGGTGAGTTTCTCATCCCCCCCCCCCCCCGACTCTCCATCCTCTTCCTCTGGCCTGCTGGCTCTTTGGTGTTATCTCTGTGCTTTCCTCCTAGAATGATACCACCTCTTTATTGCTACCTCCTAGGCCCAGGTGTGCCCACTTACATCTTCACATACTCACTGAGCCCAGGCACAGCACAAGCTGAGGGGTGAGGGGGTCGGTGGGGGGAGGTGGATTACCACAGGTGCTGGTCATAGAGGCTAATGACCAAAGGAAAAAGCTTGACCAACTGACCAACTCATTTACCCTACACCTTGGGAGCCTGACATTTGGCTTTCAGTTTCCTTGGCTATAAGCTGAGGAACCTACATCCAACTGCACAGATTTAAATCTTTCCCCCTCCACCACTCTCTCTACTCTCTCTCAGCCTCAACTTCCTCCTTAAAGAAATGAGACAAACCAGCACCTACTGCAAGGGCTGCTGTAAGGAGAACTTGAGGTGGAGTGCTTAGATCAGACCCCACCTCAGACCTAGGTGGTGTTTAATGATTGCCAGCTATTGCTGCAGTTGAGTCAGGTTTGAGAGGAACACAGTACTAAAGTCCAGTCCTGGCTTTGTTACTTACTCTCTGCATGATTTTAGAGAAGTTATTCAATTTGTTAAGCCTTATTTTTGTCATTTGAAAAATGTAGGCAATAACACTGTATTGGTTTCTTAATACTGCTGTGACAAATCTCTGGAACTGCAGTAGTTTAAAACACCACAAATTATCTGAGTGCCAGAGACTGAAAATATATTCTTCTCATGGGCTAAGACTGAGGGGTGAGTCCATTTGCTTTCCTTGTCCAGCTTCTAGAGACTGTCCACCCTCTTTGGGCTGTGGCCCCCCTCCTCCATCTTTAAAGCCAGCAATGGAGGCTCCAGTCTTCCCACACTGTTACTCTGACTCACTCTTCTGTCTCCCTATTCCACTTTTAAGAACCCTCCTAATTACAGGACCCACATAGATAGTTCAGGATAAATTTGCTTACATTATGGTGAGTGAATTAGCAACCTTATTTCCCTTTGCTGAATGTATTCAACATGTTCTGGGGATTAAGATGTTGCCATCCTTAGAGTGTCATTACTCAGCACATCATACTTAACTCATAGCATTATGAAAATTAGAGATAACAATTGAAAACTCTGAGTAGAGCTTCAGGTATGTAATAAATCCTAAGAGATGGCAGTGTTAATTAATGGAGTTCACTGCCACTAAGATTCTTTCAAACCTTAGGTTTAAATCTAAGGTTCTGGGTTCCTTTAATCAGAGCTAAATACTTTGCTAATAGTTTTAAATTTTGATTCTAAGGAACTAGGTTCTAATCTCTGATCATTTAGCTATAAAATTTTCTCTATTAAAGATCAGAATTTATAACAACAAAATATGGTTCTCTGGTTAATCTGTTGCAATTTTAGGCAAGTTAAACTTCTTAGCATGATGATTATATCCCTAGTGGAATTTGCCTCAAAGACTATAAGATAGTTCACAGAAATACAATGTGGATTATTTATAATAGTACCTATAGTGGTATATCTCCAAATATTAAAGATGCTTGAATTATTTTTACTGGATTTTCTCATATGTGCATATTTATTTATGCATGTACATGCCATAGAAGGGCTTAAAAATTTCATGACACCTAAAAAAACTAAGTCAAATGATCAGAGTTGTATTGTTTTGCATAGATGTATTGCTGATAATGGTTCCCAGTTCTATCTACTACCTACTCTATGTTGGGCACGCTGCTGTGTGGAGCAGGTCTCATAGGATATATGAAATTAGAAAAATGTATGGTGAAGATGGTATGTCATAAACAAGACAGAGGTAGAAGAAACTATCTGGGATCAAATGAAATACCAGATAATCTTTTGTGCCCCTCCCACTCCTGCTTTTCCCCCCCTCTCCGTGCTCCATGCTTCAATTCTGAGAGTTAATTTTAAATTTTTCTTGTCTGTTTGTTTTCCCTTCATCCCTCATAGAAGTGAGACCATGCAGTATTCCTCTTTTTCTTTCTGATTTATTTCTGCTAGCATTCACGGGTGATAAGGTAGTGGGAGAAACCTGGGGTAGATAATGATGTAAAATAAAATAATAATAATAACAATAAAATTATAATTTGAGGTAAAGTAGTCATTTATGGATAAAAAATAAAAAAATAAACATTTGCTATATTCAGGAAAAAACACTAGGTAGTACACATTTTTAAAGATAATTTCACCTAAACCATACAAATAAATTTTCCTGGTAAGACTGGAGGTTGGTAATCAGCACTAGAAATGCAGATGATTACTCTCTGTTAATGGCACAAGAAGGTGGTGTTTAGAAGGTCTATTATTCTCTAGTTTCTGAATTCTAGGGAGACCGACTGGGTTTCTGTGAACAACAGGCTCTCCCTTGATTAGTTCTACCACACATATTTTCATACAGTAGTGTAAATTATTCATTAGAATTGATTAAAAACGTGAAAGTTTTTAAATGTAAAAGCACCCAGCCAGGATTTTGCTACTGTAATCACTTTTCCTGTTCACTCTTTATTTTAATCAAACCTAGATATGCACATAGATTAAAGATCAAGTTGCATTTATAAGCTTTTTCACTTGGCAACCACTTTCAATGGTCTTCACTGATTTCTTTGGTTCTTATCCCTGTCTGCTGAAATAACTCGACTATTTTACTTGGTTTTCCAGCTTGAGGTGTTTGTTGCCCACTTTCTACAAAAGATGAAGCTTCAACTCCCCAATAAATACACACAATCTTCTTTCACCTTTTTACTAGTTAGATCATGACTTTGCTTAAATCAATGTTTTCTATTGATATTATTATGACCAGGCAAATGCCCTCAGGCCATGTCAGATTCCATAGTTCTCCCTATGTGCAACAGATTTCTTTCCTCTTATGAGACTAAAAGGTCTTGGTATTTGTTTGGTCTACTTCATATGCGCTTGGGGAATCATTCCACCCCAATCTCTTCCCTGACTAAACAAGCCTCCTTTCAACAAAATCCAGCACATTAGGCATTCTATCAATTAGAATCTCTATTTCTTGTCTGTCAGGCCTTCCTATTTTTACATAAACTCTCTTTGATAGATTCTTAGGAAGAGAACATAGAGAATAAGTTTCTTTGCAAGCTGGTCTCTGTGCACATCTTTCTTATCCCTTACCCTGATGGGGAGTGCAGTAACATGTTACTCTAGGCTGGAAGTAACTTTTCTTAGAATCTAACAGGTATTTTTCTCTTGTCTTCCAGTATTCAGTGGCCTTGATTCTTTCTATAAAATCTACTGTTTTTTCTAAATCGTTGTGGGATTTTCCCCTTATTCTGAGGACCCTGAAACTGTGCATTAGGCATCTTGGTGTGATCCAGGTCTACATTTATCCACTAAGCTTGGCTCTCTGGGTCCTTTCAAGTCAAAGCTTCATATTTTTCTTTTGGACGATTTTCCTCAATGTTTCTTCGACAACTATTTCCTTCTTCTTTCCCTCTGTTGCTCTATTATTTGTTGTTGGATGAATTGGACTGTTAGAACATCTTTCCTCCCCCCACTTTCTGTCTTTATATTCTACTTTCTTAGTAGAAAGTAGAATATATAACTTTCTTCTAACTCTTTCTTCTAACCTGTCTGCTAAAAGTTATGTTCCCACTCAATTTTTATTTCTAAGAGTTCTTTATTGGTCTCTGGATATTCTTTTCACCTCAGACTATTCTTGTTTCAAAGATTCCCCATCTTTCCATACTTCTACTAGAAATGTTAATTATAAGTGTTTTTTTCTTTCTTTCTTTCTGGATAACCTTTGCTTTCTCCAAGTTACTTTTCTTACCTATTTTAGGCTGTTTTATATTTTATGGCCTCCTGCCCTTGGCTGTCTGCTCATATTTTAGTAGGACAACTCAAATTTTATGTCTGCACAGGTGGCGTTTATGGACTATGGTGTGTAGGTTGACGTGGCTGGTCTGTTTTAGTGGTGGTGGGGGGGGGCGGGTATTGATATCTGCACCTTTGGTTTTGCTTTTCTCTTGGACTGATCAGATTTCCTAGAGATTATTTGGCTGTCTCTTGTCTTAAGCTATATCTTTGACTGCCAGTCACTTGGGAAAAGAAGACAAGACTAAACAGTAATTACTATGAACTCTGAATTAATCACCATAATTTCAGAATGATAATCCTGTTGAGTAAAGAGTAATGCTTAAAGAAATATGTTACTGCCCCAAACCAGATGGTTATCTGGTATTTGTCACAAGGTCTTACTGCATGCTGGAATCATTGAGGGAAGTAACTATGTCCAAAAAAATCTGTGTGGAAAGTTACCCAGCACTGTCAGAAATGTATATAAGCCTCTTGCTATCTAGAGATGGGGTCCTTCCCTCCAAGAGACTTCCACTGTGTGGGTGAGTCTCGGGGTCAGACCTCAACTCGAGCTGACAATTAAAAGCTTTTTGCTCCTGCATCTCCCATGGTATTGTGTGAGCCTAAGAGGATTCTAAACCATAACAATCCCACACTCAACTATGACTCATGTCCCTCAGTCCAAGAAGTCTCTATCTTACCATCTGTAGAGAATAAACAACCAGCGCCCTGTTCTGACTTTGACAGGAGCATGGTTACAGCTATGTGAAGGGGTAAATCTCATAAACAAACCTTCAAAACAAGTCTGTTTTAAGTTCCACCTTCATTGCCTCCATCAGAGTCTTTACCAATGTCAAGTTTTCTTTCAATGCAAGTTGTACAACTTTTTGGTTATACTATTATTGGTTATTTTGTTTCTGAACAGTCTCCACCTTTGGCTCAGAAATTAACTTCCCTAAATTTCTCTACTCTTGTTTTCTAGACTAATACCTTTTAAAAAATCCCTTTGGTTTTGTTTCATTGGATATGGGGATCATGCTCATCGATCAGACATTTTCCCAATAATTTTTATAATCATATTAACGGTCAGATTATTTATCCTTATTAATTTCTTGGTTATATTATCATGTGGTTGGACGTGGGCTATATTTCACTCAAAATGGCATTCTTCCATTTCCCCTAATCTACACATCCATCAATTTACTGACTATCTTTCCTAAAATCTATGATAGTCTCAAATTGCAGACCTAGGTCTAGCAAAGAAATGCTCCCGATAAGTAATTGGCAGGTTTTAGTCATCACGAGTGATTGCTGTTATCCTTCCAATCCCAATGTCTTGGAAAGAAATCTGCGAGGAACAACATAAAGGATGGAACTGGCAGCGCTTATTGATTTTTCAAAGTCCCTGACTCTGTAGACTATATGTCTATGAGTTGAGTTTAACAGAAATCTCCAGTTAGTGTAGAAAAATTCAGAAGGGGCCTTGGTTAAGGGAGAAGGCAGACTGTTTAGCATTATATCTGTTCAGGAACACTCTAAAGTGCCTGGAAGTCACTGCTCTACGGCAAAAAGTGAGTGTGCAGGCAAGCGGGGGGGGGGGGGGATGTGTGTGTGAATGTATGTTGGGGGGGCTGCAGAGGGAGGAGGAGCTCTGAATCAATATTCATCAGTTTACTAGTGTGAATCTGAAATTATATTTTGAGAGGAATTTTGAGTCTGCCCAGTAGCTCTCCCTTTAACCCAACTCCAGACAGGTTTTCTTAACTGATTCTCAAAAATGATTTCACTCCTATGTGGAATGTAGAGAAATTAAACAAAGGAATTTACAAAACCGAACCAAAACAAATGCTGGAAATATGACCTCAGAGTGGAGGCTACCAGAGAGGGAAGGTTAGGGGTCAACAGAGGAGGAGGCACCAAGGTCTGTTGTAAAGGACTCTGGATGCTTTGATTGTGGGCATAGTGCAGTGACATGCATTTGAGGAGTGTGAACCTATTCCCCTAAATCATATCTATGTCATAAACTGATGTTATCCCCACCCCCAGCACGGACACACACACACAGACACACACAAACACACACAGACACACACACACACACACACACACACATAGAGTTTACTATATCTATGCTTCCCTGTTGGCCCAAAGGGAGAGGTTATTCTTATTTATATCATAGCATTGTTACGGCTCTTATCATGTGATTTCATATACAACTACATGGTACATATATGTGGATCAAAACAAGGAGAATACCGGAAATTTTAGGAATAGTAATTGGGAAGGAAAGTACTTTCTGAGACTACAGCACAGGGGTCTATGTCTTAGAATCAGTCAGATAAAAACAAATTTCTATTTTTCCACTGAAATAATATTTCTAGTGACATTATACGGATTGGCATTTATTTGCTAATATTACCATCCACATTTTGAATACCTTCTGTGCTAGGTTCTGAAATAATTGATATAAAAAGAGACAAAGTCCATGCTTTCAAGGTGCTTATGGTCTAGTTGGAAGACAGATGTAGAAAGAGGCTAAAGGCCTTTTATAGTGTGTAAGCTCCTAAAAATAGCTGTTGGGTGTTATGAGAGCACAGATAAAGGCTACCAATTCAATCTAAGATGGTTCAAAATAGTTTTTGGAAGTAATGATGCTTAAGCTGAATTTTAAAGGAGAAAAGAAATTAATCAGGTGAAGGAGAATGAGAAAAGGTAAGAGAAAGGGCAATAGACTCAAAAGGGACAGCTTGAATAAAGATAAGAAGGTGAGAAATGATGTGACCTGGGTATTGCAGGAGTAACTCCACAAAGCCAGAGATCTAGAGTGTCAGGACCTTTCTAAGTCATTGCAAAGACCTGGGACATTGCCCAGGGAAGGATGAGAAGGGACTATAGCCCATTATCTGGCCATCTGTGCACTGAGATATATCACTTTGGTATGGGCTAACATCACAGAGAGATAAGGAGAATGGAAGCAGGAGTATACTAAGATAATCCAGAGGCAAAGCAATGATGTGTCAATTAAGGCGTTGACAGTAGGGATGAAGAAGTGACAGGTATAGACATTCTCAGGGGTAAAATTAGAAGATCTGCATAACAATGACTTGGAATAGGCAGTATTGTTACACCTAATTTATAGGTGAGAGAATTGAGAGTCAGATAAAAATCATGTCCCATATTTCATAACTCTAAATGATAGTGTTTCTATAGGGGAAATGCATCGAGGATTCCAACCAGCCAATTTCTGGAACAGAACACATTCATTAATCGGTGAGTGAATATTTGTGCCAAAACAGGTACTGAAGGAAAGACTGCTTAAGGGAAGGAAAGACAAGTCATAGTAGAAGGTCAGAAAGAACATTTTCAGTAAATAAAATCCACACTTAGCAAGGGATGAAATAGGCATATCATTAAATATATTGCTTTAAATGAGGAAGTTAATGGTCAAAATACTGTGGAAATTCAAAGGTAATGGTACTGTTTAATCCTAGGAGAAATTCTTAAGGGAGACAAATGGATGACTTGGGAGAAACCTTCCTGTGCTATATACGATAATTGTTACTATCAGTGCTTGAAATGAGCGGGAGAAAAAGGAAGTGGCAGTACTTGCAGAAATAAGAAAAGGCGGGGGTGGGGGGGGACCTCATTTGTAGACACAGATTTACCAGTCAATTCAGCACATGGAGGAAGGGTAGCAGATTTCAGCCTTCATTGGGAGCACTCTGTTAAATGAATTCATTTTGATGAAACAGTTACTGAGGACTGTTACGTAAGTAAGTATACCTTGAACTGATTTTATTATTGATAAGGATATCACACTGGCTTTGTCGACATACCTGTCAATGTGCTGTACGCACAAGGCTCTGTGCCGCACGCCCAGGTTGGCTGCGATTTCTGTCTTGTGCTTTTAGTTACCATCTAAATCACCAGAGTAGTGAGAAGGGAAAGGAGGCTTAGTGCTCACTGGCGTGGTCTTGGTGACTGGGTTGTTAATTAGTTCACATGAGTAATTTAGTGTGGAAAGTAGAAAATGGAGTGAATTGTAGCACGGGTAATTGAGCCCTAATGAATTCAAACTAAATAACTATTTTCACTATTACTGTTTCCCAGGCCTTCCAAAATTTATGGCTGGGGTGCCTTTCACAATGGTTGAACAGATAAGATTGATCAAATGTTTCCGTTGGAGCTAATAGAAGGTCCATGATAAGGAAGCCTTTTTGTTGTTTCATGATGTACGTGAAGTTTGAAGAAGTGATACTTCGCAGGGGACTGGTATACAATTGTGGAAAATAATTCATTATCCACAGTGGACACAGAAATTACCTCTCTTAGCATTTATGAATCTTAACTTATAATCTATAGACCACAGTAGCTTTAACTTCTAGATGCTGCTTAGGAAAATCCTACTTTAGTCTAAATTATACTTTACCACCAGGCTATAACTGAACACCACAGTTAATAAAAATTAAACACTTTCAAGTTATGGTAGAGGCTTTAAATTAATGCATATTTATTTCTTATTTAAAAAATTCTGCTGCATTTGGCAATGAAGTGTCATTATTCTGTTCACCTTCCTAGGGCCATTCAGAACCACTCAGACATTTAATAGTCTCTAATTATTCTGCTTTAAAAAATAAAAACTAAGACATCTAACTGAAAGGAAAAGCCATACGAACAATCAACTCAATGAGACATTTACAAGTTAATCCCTAATGAGGAGAGAAGAAAAGCTTTGACTTGAGGGAAATATGCTTGCTTTGAAAAATTTAATTCCGTTCATTTTAATCATGAATATAAGGACCCTTCTGAGTGTGCCAATGAGAAAATACCAAACAGAGGTAGCACTTCACTTGTACATCTTAGTCTCTTTAGATAGTCCTCACACCTGACCAAAAAAAATTTTTTTGAGTACTATCAACTGGAAAATAAAATGGTTTTTAAAAATAAAGAGATAGAAAACATGTCCATGTCATCCATAGTCCTAAGAGATTAATCATAAATAAGTGAAACATCTTTTCTGGCATTATATCTTCATAATGTACCATGAGAATCAATTGGGGCACAATTTTTTGAATTTCTTGTTGAAAATCTTGTTTGAAGGTAAAGCCTTTACCCCACCTCCTGATTCTGGACTGACCAAGGAACTGGTCTTGACTAATCATCTGTAGCTGAAGTAGGGGTGTATGGCTAAGTCTAGGCTTTAGTATCCCAGCTTCCGTTTTTTTCTTTCTTGGAACTCAAAAAATTGAGTTCGAATTCTAGTTGCCCGAATTTGTTCTGTTGAGATGACAGCAACAAATAGTCCAGTCAATTCACTAAATTCACTATACCACATCTTTTTCAACGATTCATTCATCAGTTTGGGGGCATTTGGGTTGTTTCCATGTCCTGGTAATTGTAAGTAGTGCTGTGATAAGCATCCGAGTACAGGAGTCTTTTTGAATTAGTATTTTGGTGTTTTTGGGTAGAAATGGTGTCCTTTGGTGAGAAATACTTGGGGTCTGTTACATGGGAGTAGAGATAGCTGAGATCTGAGTCTCTGTCTACTCCAGCAGCACCCTCTCTGGCTGAGACAGGCTTCACTGTAAGGATGAAATAGACCTAGGAGCTTTCATAGGGGAAAAGTACCTCAACAATGCCTTCATTTGGTAAGGTTAATATAACTTAGCCAGGATAAATGTGTTTTTGCTATTTCATAGAAAAATGGAAGGGAAAGCCAGATAATTATAAGTGCTTAAGGATGAATGTGATGAAGGATAAATCTATTGATCTAGTACAGGCTGTTTCTCGAGCTACTTATCTTTATAATTACTCAGACTTACACGAGTAATTGGGACAGCTCCTGCATTCCAATCAGTAGGACATTTTCTACAATCTGCACATTCCAGGATGCTTTTCACTAATATTTTCTGTTAAAATCAGGGTTGGCTCCCGCCCTCCCTTTCTTCTCACCCTGTGAGAGTTGTTGTCCATTGCTGCCACAAAGTCCTAGCCTATCTGAGTAACTTTCATGTTTTACCATGTAGGAGGAAAGCATTTGAAAGTTCCTAAGTCTCAGCGAATGCCACATTTTCAGACACAATTCAAGTGCTTATCTAATAAAAAAAAGAAGCACAAGAACACAAACAGCAATGGCAATGCTCTCCCCACAGCCCCTGACAATTTCATTTGGAGACAAGACTATAAAACCAGTGACCTCCAAAATCTTTTGATTACAGATCCTAAGAGTAAAAAATAATGAGCTCAGACCATTAGAACATATACATTTAGTTGTAAGTTATATACATCTATTATGGAGCTATTATATACCATTTAAAATACAGCTAGAAAAGAAATTAATAAAGAATGAACTGCAAGTAGAATCATTTTCTTAAGTGTCTTCCCAATTATGATGGTTTTGCCTCTTTGCTTAGACACTTTGGGCAAAGTTCATGTTAATGACAGTGGATAGAAATCCATATTCTAAGTAATATTCTTGGCAAGTTCAAGTTCTTTTGCCAATTTCCAGTCATATCCAATGTGGACTGTGATTACTGACTAGATGACATCACAATGTGGTTGGTAAACTGTGCTACAGAAGCAAAGTGAAGTCAGTCCTGCCTTTTTAAAAAAAAATTAATCATTCTGTTGTCTGCATATTTATGTATATGTGTGTGTGTGTGTGTGTGTGTGTGTATAAACACATACATATATTACATCATTGCATTCCCTGGTGTTCTCCCTTCTCTCACCGTGGATGTGGAGAGAAAGAAACACTTTTACACTGCCAGTGGGAGTGCAAACTGGTCCAGCCACTATGAAAAGCTGTGTGGAGGCCCCTCAAACTACTGGAACTACTGAAAATGGAAATACCATTTGTTTTTGCAGTCCCACTTCTGGGAATCTACCCAAAGGACACCAAAACACTAAGTCAAAAAGACACCTGTACCGGATGTTTATTGCAGCACTATTTACAATACCCAGGACATGGAAACAACCCAAGTGCCCCAAAACTGATGAATGGTTGAAAAAGATGTGGTATATTTATGCAGTTCTGCCCTTTCTTAAAGTGGGCTCTTGCTCAAATCATCAGTCTCTGGTTTCCTTTTAAAACCATCTATCCAGTTTTGGAAGGTGAGTTTAGTAAAAACTGAAAACAGAATTCATAAACTCAGTGTTTGAGGCCTATGTTACAAAATACTGACAATGAAAGAAGAGCAGAGGCTCCCAAAACTGGTCACCTCTTTGTTGGGAAATCTTGGAAGTTTCCCTCAGGATCGTGCTCATGTATCTTCACATCTGGTCCTCGGCAACACTCCGTGTTTTCTCTTTTATTAAATATTAATGAATCTCACATGGTTTTAAATTACTTTAGCTTAAAAAGCATTAAAAAGTGGCTTCATATTTTCTTCCCAAGTTCATTCATATATATATATGATAAATTAGGGGGCACAAAACCTGAAAAAGAATTGATCTAGAAAACAAGATGGCAAGCTAGAATCTTAACTGTAAAACTTGAATTTCCTGGGAATGAAAGAAGGACAATATTTAGAGGGGTTGTTTTAATTTAAGTCCAAAGGCAACATCATAGTCAACAGTGAAATTGAAAGATTGCCCTGAAAGAGGAAGAACAAGACAAGGGTGCCTGTTTTCCCAACTCCTAACTAACACGGTGCTGGAAATCCTAGCCAGAGGAAATCTAGAAAGTTCTAATGAGAAGAAACAGAAGACATCCCGATCAAAATGGACAATATGGTAAGATTCTCCATTGATATGAGATCCCTTGAAAGGGATGGATAGAAAAATGGTGGTTACCTGTGGCTGGGAGAGTGAACAGTGAGTCCTTCTTGTTTAATCATTATGGTGTCTCAGTTCTAGAAGATGAGCAAAACTCTGTAGACCAAGGTGGGGATGATCATACAACACTGTGAACATACTTAACGCCACTGAACAGTACCACTTCAATATGGTTCAATTGGTACAAACAATAAAGGAAAAAGAAAAAAGGAATACAGGTTTCCATTCCTTGGAAACATGAAAGTCATACAGAATGGGGACCTCCAGAGGTCTTTAAAGGGTTTTATCACCTCAGAGGCAAGAGAAAAGGGACACCTGTGCTCGGATGTTTACTGCAGCACAATTTATAATTGCAAGGACATGGAAGCAACCTAAATGCCCCAAAACCGATGAGTGGATGAAAAAAATGTGGTACATATACACAATGGAATATTACTCATCAATTAAAAATGACAAATCTGATGATTTTATAACAACATGGATGTACTTAGAAGGAATCATATTAGCAGAAATAAATCAAGAAGAAAAAGACAGAAACCAAATGACTTCACTAACATATGGGATATAGTGAAAAAATAAACAAAAGACTTGGGGAAAAGTCAAAACAAGCTAAGCACCAAACTGAAGGGCACAACTTTGAGCAGGAGG
>PVHY01004287.1:0-37968 GCA_004024945.1 Uropsilus gracilis
GAGTGAAAGCTGGAGGGGAAGAGGAGAGAGGGCAGAGCAGCAGCAGGAAGGCTTGGAGGTACTGCTGCCATGTGTAGCAACAGGGCAGGGAGGGAAACCATGCTGTGGGTTTTCATTCCCAGTCCAGGCCAGTGAGGAGTCTGGGAAAGCATCTTGGAGAAATTTGTGACCTTTGTAAGCTGAATTGGAAACATGGTACTTGGAAACATGCTTTAATTTTGAAACTGTGAAGTTTGGGAATTGTCTGGAAACCAGAAGAGAACCAGCTGTATTGCTGTTATCATCATGAGATATCTGAAGTGGTTGCTGCTGTTGTATTGAGTGAGTCTTGCTGGTTTTGGGCCACTTTGGAGCTGAAACAGAAAGAACATTGGAGCTGTGTCTTTTAGAAGATCAATAATGCCATTGATCTTGATTTCTGGATTTGAATCTCCTGCTTTTTAAGGAGTGATGACATCCTCTTGGTTTTATTTAGCTTGAAGTGAATAGCTCTGTCTTTGGAGGAGGATTGATGATGCCATCTTGGCTTTTTCATCTGACTTGAGTGCAACAGTCGCCATTTTGTGGAAGCATATGACTTGGAAGAGCCATGTGCAGTTTTCAAACTGGAGACTGAACTGGTTGGTGAGATTATCAAAGGGGGTCCCTTGTACCCTCAGTGACTTTTGTCTATTTTGTCTTTTTAATGAGTATTAAGTCTGTTTTTTGCACCTAAGGTTAGTGTGGTCTTGCTAGTGCTTGCATGGCCTGGGATGAACCTGATGAGTGGTTGGATATAAAGGGCCAGCTGTTTCCTCTTCTAAGTTTAGTTAAGTACCCTATTTTGTTTGTTTTCCTACCTAATTTCATTAACATTGTGCTACTGTCTGGCACCAACCAGTCTGCTTATTCCAGCCTGAACCTTACTACTTTTTGATTTATACTGTACATTCTTTTCATTGATAACTGTTGTTTATCATTTCCTATGATATGCTTCCTTTTCACTTCTGTTTTATAGCATGTCATTCCTTCTATGTGGCATGCCCTTTTTGGCCATTTTAATTACTTGCATTTTATCAACAAGAGAATGCTGATACCTTTATAATCTCTTAACTGATAGTGTGACTGTTTTTCTCTACACATATGAATCTTTAATGATAACTTTATAGTACTATTTTGGCATTCTCATGTATTATAATTTATATTAATATATCTGACTTACCACCTCTCAACTTTTAAGTTTCAAGAGGCCAGGTGATACAGAGTGTGACAGCTATAAAAGATATACCTACAACTCTAAGTGGAGAGTTAATTTATTTTAAATTTTGTTTCTTTTTGTAAAATCTAAAACATGTACTTCTATGTTCATGAAGCCAGAAAAGGGAAAAATAACTTGGAATGATTATCTTGGGGTGGTTTTTACATTTGAAACTTGAAAATGACATTTTTTCACTTTTCATATTTCGTTATCAAGAACTCAAAAATGGCCATATTTGCTTGTAAGGGAGACTGGGAGATGTGTACCAAAGGAAAGATTTTTGTGAACACAAGGCTGTTTGCAAAGTACTTAAAAGCTTGTTTTCTCATGTCAGATAAACCTGGATTTTTAATTTTGGTTCTAGCACTCCCTAGCTCCGTGATCTTGGACAGGTTGTCTTTTCATCTGTAAGATTTAACTAAAAATGTAGGTAAAATATTTGTTATACATTAATTACTCATATTTTAGCTGTCATTATTATCCCTAGTGATGTATCTTACATCTTTGTCATTATTATCCTTAGTGATGTATCATACATCTTTGTTGCATAGATGTTTATTGACTATTAATTGAATTTAAAATAGATAATTCAACAAGTTTCTGTGTCATATGTAATTCTTTTCCTTTAATTTATATATAATAGTATGGTGAGAACTATCAAGAGATCTACCTATATCAGAACTTTTAAATTATACTATACTAAATTCTATTATTCTTGCTAGTTGAGTATTTCATAAAAACCCTTTGAAAAAAAAGAACTGTACTTTTCCAGAAGTTAAAAATAATGAGAGCTATCAAGAGAGCTACCTGTATCAGAACTGAGAAATTATACTACACTATGTTCTATTATTTTTACAAATTGAGTATTTCATAAAAATAGTTTGAAAAGAAAAATAAACTGTTCTTTTGAGACTTAAAGCAGGAAAATCTTCCAGGAGATTCAGTAAAAGAGAAAACAGGAGAAAAAGACTAGGGAAATGTGGAAGACTGGTCAAGAAGTTTGCTACATCTGAATTACAGATTTTCAGAAAGAAGTTAGAAGAAACAGAGGAGAACAAAGCCATTAATGAAATGAAGAACATGTTCTAGAACTGAATGATGTAATTTTTTCTTCAAACTTAAAGGCCCATTGAATATCCTGTAAAATGGTTAATGAATGACCCAAGTCATTGTGGCATATCATTGTGAATTGAAGAGCTAGATTCATATAAAAGGATGAGGAGTCAATACTTTCTAGATTCCCTTTCCCATTATGGGAAGACAATGAAAAACAGTACCTTTAAAATTCTGAAAGAAAATATACAAACTTATTTAGCTGTTAATAATATTTGAGAGTAAAATATTTTTATAGAGATAGTATTTCTGTCTTTATTCCCTAAAAAACCTCAGGAAGCTGAGCAATATACTCTATCAAGAAAGAGGACCAAAGAGAGATTAAAGTATTTCATACTCAAGAGAAGGTGACAGGAACCCCCAGGATGGTGATTGTGCTGTCTTCTAGTCCATGGTAACAGTCCAATCTAGACTTCCTATCAGAGTATTAGAAGAGAATTCTTCAAGAAAGTGAAATGGATAGAAACCTGATACGGACATTTCCAGGGGAGAATTTTTAGAATGGGTAGTTTGAGCTTAATGAAAGAGAAATATATAGTAAGTAAGTATATAGGGGTAAGTATATAGAAAACGAGAAACCAACCAATTATTAATTCCAAGGAAGACATATTGTTATGCAAGAAGGGGAAGGTTATTATTGTTTACTGCTTGACTGAGCTCTTAAAGCCCCAGTTGTAATGATATAAGCCTAAAATACTGATCTCACCAGAATACTGAGACAGAGGGGGTGGTGACCATGGAGGGTGGCAAGACTTAGGAAACAATTAAGTTTTAAACTTTCTCAACATGTCCGTCATTACACAGTAAACCAAACTTCCCATTAAAACCCATTAATACAGATATGTTATATTAGGAATATGGAGGTGAATTCCAGAACAACTAATTAAAGAAAAATGTTTGGGTAAAGGATAGTGTTTGAAAGGGGGCTGGAGATAGTCTTTGTTAACAAGCCTTATAGATCTAGGTAAGTTTTTAAAACTGGTTGTGCAATGTACTGAAACTGAATTTTTGAGTAAACATTACTTTTAGCAAAATTTTTAGCTAAAAGTTTTTTTGTTTTTTTTTAAACTTGTCACTTAAAAGTTATCGTAGGTTAATATGTTTGAACTTAAAACATGTACCATCTCCATTATTGTTGGAACATGTGTTCCAATGTCCCTGGGAGAGGTCTGAAACCTCAGATATTATAGGACCTTTTATGTTTTTTTCTATACATAATTACTACATTAAAGTTTAGTTTATATGTTAGGTAGAATAAGATTGGCAATGATAAATAATAAGATAGAACTATCATAATTCTATACTGTAACAAAAGTTATGTGAATATGGCTTATCTTAAAGTGTAGTGGCATATTTTTGAACCTCAGTTGACTGGAGGGAATGGAAACCATAGAAATTGAAACAAAATAAGGGCTAGTGTGGGGCAAGGGGACACTACTATAAACCCATACTTGTCATTGTCTTTATTATTTACCTTATAAGGCTTATATGATGGTTGGCAGTTCTTTCACTTCAATCACTCTTGGACCAATATTTCCAGGTTAACATAATCTTAAAATACATTTATTGTTTATATTCCATTTTATATTTATCTGTTCTATGCTCTTTGCATGTTGCATTACACTATGTTCTCAAATCATTTCTCATAGGCCTCTACATACACACTTATTTGCATTCTTTAATTTCAATTTCATTGTCTTTGCATCTTCTGTTTCTTTAGTATTTCAGTAGCCGGAATAACTGTGGAAAAATTGATAGGTTCTTCTAGAACTTTTCCCCAAAGCATGAATTGAGGGGCTGGACAGGAAATCTGTGGTTAAGTTACAAGGACTAAGAAATGCCATCACCCTGCAACTTTTTTTTTTTTTTTTTTTTTGAGACTAGGTCTCGCTGTGTTGCTTGGGGTAGCCCCAAACCCACAGACGTATGTGATTCCTAGCCTCAGCCTCCCAAGTAACTGGGATTACAGGCACGCGGCACCGCACTCGGCCCTTTTTTAGAGACTAGGCCTTACTATGTTGCTCCAGGTAGTTTCAAACCCACGGACTCAAGTGATCCCTGGCTTTAGCCTCCCAGCGCTGGTATTAACCTGTTTGTACCACTGTGCCCGGCTACCCTGCAACATTTCTGGTTCAGCAGCTTCTAATCACTTTTGCTATCACCACATTTAGTGATTTAATAAATTCAGAGGTCATGATTGACTGGTTGCTAATTAGATTTAGAGTTCTTAATGGTTTGTAAAAAATAACTTTCTAGTTAAATTTGCTAATGTAAGCAAAGAGGTGATTTATTGAGGATACTGAGGCCTCCCTGAGCCAAGATAGTGCTTTCAGGATTGGTGCTACACAGTTGGGAATAGTGCTTCCTTTCCTCTGATAGCAATAGATGAGCACTCAGTAACTAAATAAACTAATTTTGAACATTGCCATTTTTTTATTAATACAGATTTTATACTTTTTGTTTGAGAGTGAAAAAATATTTGAACCATCTATGTGCTTGGCACAAAATTTTCTAAAACTTTAAGAAAATATATTGGCACTTTAATTTTATTTTTATTTATTCCCCCCCCCCCTTTTTTTTTTTTTAAAACAATACAGGGTTTCTCACCCTCAGGTGCAGCCAGTATAGTTTTCCTGCCACTAAAGTTTTCTAATTGGAAAAAAAAAGTTCATTGTGCTCTCAGAAAAGAATTACAAATACTCTGAATTAATTAATACCAGGTTACTTACTTGTTTATTTTTGTTGTGGTGATCTTGGTTTATAGCACTGTTTGTAATTTAGAGGGCTAAGTTCATCCCTTCAATAGATGTATGCTACCACACCCATCATCAAAACACTTATGGTCCTTTATGCCCTTAAGCTTGTAAATTGAGAAATGATTATTTTTCAAGATGAACGTTATTGTGTGAAAAAACGATGGGAAGACTGGATTTGTATATTTTGGGATTTTAATCCAGAGATAGGGAGAAAGAGGATACAAATTTTTAAGAGATAAAAGCCTAGTTGCTCTATTTTGTGCTTGCACATGCTTTTTTTAAGCAGGGTTAGGGGCCGGCATGGTGGCTCTTGCCTGTAAGCTTCAGCTTATGAAGCGGCCGCAGCTTGGGATCGCAGTTCGAGTCCCGCCTGGGGCCAGTAGAGAGACCTAGTCCCAAAAAAATAGCTGGGCATGGTGGCGCGCGCCTGTAATCCCAGCTACCTGGGAAACTGAGACTGGGGATTGCTTGAGTCTTTGGTACCCCGGGCAACGAGAGCCTGCAGTTTCACGGGCAAAAATAGCGAGACCTAGTCTCAAAAATAAATAAATAAATAAAAAATAAGCAGGGTTAAAGGAAAACAGATCAGTGCATTTCTCAGTGCTTTCTTATTATAGCATAATTCATGTCTTTTGATTAAAATCTACTGGTTTATTGTCTCCTGTGGAAAAAAAATAGAACTTCTATTTTGATAAACTTTAAAAACTCAGAATGACCTGGTAGATATACCATGAAACCAATTGAAGCTTAAGGCCTTTTGTTTTTGCAGACTATTTCCTAAACTGTTTTTAAGATTAATATTATTTTGTGCTTTGACTTCTTCCCTGTCATACTTCCCATCCTTTTAGGTTATGTTGGTGTGGACACAGGCAGTTTTGTAATGCTAAGCAGAGATATAAGGGATACAGCCATATAATTTATAGTCATTTTCATGCATAGTAAGTTGTTGTCAGTTGATCCAATGTAATAAGGCCGCCCAGCTGGCATCTTACATGAGGGTGCAGGACCAGAGTTCTGACATTTGTCCTGTGGCACCCAACTAACACTGCAGAAGTGTACATGATGGAGGAGAAACCAAAATTAATTATTTTCAAGTTTGTTGAACATTCTTCTGATTCCATATACAGGAAAAATTTAAGAGTTTTCCACAAATTTGATAATTTGAAATATTTACGAGGGATCACCAGTAGTCAGATGTGAAATAACTAGGAATAAAATCCAAATTTTCACCCTCTATTTTAAATGTAAAACCACAATTTTCTCACTATGGAAAATGATTTTATAAAATCATATGAAGAGATAGTCAAGTACTGTACAGTTCATATATGCAGGAAAAATTATTATATTAGTGTGCCAAGGCATCTTAATAAAAGTATCATGTTACTATTTAGGGTTTTTTGATGTGGTTGACTACTTTGAAAAATTTGTAATTTGAAGAATTTGTAGTTTGTAATTTTAATTTGTATTCTCATTTACAGTACCCAATTTAAAACCTAATTTTGTTTTCAGAGCTTTATATTCCTTCTCTTAAGAGAGCATAAGCTTAAAACCTAACTTTCCTCAGGTTTTCTGTTTAGCCTCATCTCATATGCTCAGTCCCTCTGTCACCGCAGTTGAGACATATTATTTATTTCCAGATGGTTCTCATGGCAGCCCCTATATACTTGTCTGTTACACTGTAACTTTTCAAAGATTTTCATGATTTACTTCTCATGACAGTTGTCTTCAGAATCTTTGACCATCCGATTTAAAGTGTTCTCTTCTTCCTCCGTCTAACATGTTTTATTTTCTTACATTTACCAGCATCTGACTTTTTGTTTGTTTATGTATTGACTGTCTCTTTTAGATATAAGCTGAGTATATTAGAGTTTGAAATGTTAGAACTTCTGTGTGTTCCCACAACCTTGAATAATGCCTGAGACTAACTGGGCACTCAAGTTAGTCCATAAATACTCAAGTTGGATATTTATTGAATGAAAAGTTGGATATTTATTGAATGAAAACTTACTAATGAGCTTGAGATTGTACATATGCCATGTATTATTTATTTGGTAGTACAATTTGTTTGATAATATTTTTGTCATTCATGTATTCATTGAATATAATGATGGGTTATCAATCAATTTATATAATTTCTCTTGACATTTTGCTTTAAATATTGATTATCTGATACATTTTGGTTCAAATATTTTGTTCTAGAATATTCATATAAAGACAAAAGTACAGCTATAAAATGAATCATCAAATACCATCTCCTTTGTCAAATTTTGTGTCAGATTATTCTTTTATTAATTAAATGTTACAGATTATACTTGAAATATCTTTTCTTTACATTATTCCCTCTTTTTATCCTCCTTATCTAGAGATATACCTAATTCAATATCATTCTCTTGAATGATTTGCATTTTAAAATCTCCTTATATGTAAATGAACATATATACAACAGAACTATTATGTTTTCGTTTGTTTGTTTGTTTTTTGAGGGTAGGTCTTGCTATTTTTTTTGGAACTAGGTCTCGCTACGGGCCCCAGGTGGGACTCGAACCGCGATCCCTAGCCCGGCCGCTTCATAGGCTGAAGCTTACAAGCATGAGCCACCGTGCCCGACCTTTATTATGTTTTCAATTATGTATTTTTTAGAAAACATCCAACTCACAATATTTATTTTTCTTTTTTAAACATTCATTTCTCTCTCTTCAGTTATAGCCATCATGGTTTTCTCATCACCAGTGTGCCCGCTGCCTTTTACCACATTCCAAAGCATGCTCCTTCCAGGCTGCTTTATTCTCCCCTCTTCTTCCCTCTCTCCTTCCCCTCCTGACTATCTCAGATCTGTGGTTTACTTTGAGGTTTAATGTAAATAGTACCATCTAGCACATATCTTCTGCCAAGCTTTCTTTAATTTTGTTTACAAGATATATTTAATTAAAGAGGAGGAACATTTTTCCTGTATCCTTCAAGGCTTCTTTTGACTGGTTTTATAAAATAAATCAATGTAAGACAATATAGGAGACAACCAGTATGATTGTTTTGTGGCACCTAGATATTTTTCATCCATATGGAGTGTTCACATAGGTATGGTTGTCCAAATGAGGTGTAAGTGCTGTCCTAAGCTGAAGTTTAAGATAAAAGTACGTTGGGCTTGTAAGGGGAAGAGAGCTATTCACAGAACCATAAGAGCAGATTTAGTAATTAGACATCTGTCCTGCTATCAAAGAATTTAAAAAAGTACATTATTTCTAGTAGTGACTGTTGTTATGGGCAAGCTCTACCTTCTCCCTTCCAAGTTGGGGATCCAAGTTCTAGCTAGTGAAATGAGAGGGAAAAGATGTTTTCATTGCCTAGACTTTGCATGTAAAGTGACACATCTTGGAGAGACCTTTTCTGAGCCTCTTCAGTATTGATGCATAGCGTTTTAATTTTTGACTGACTGCTATGTGATTCTGCTTGAGTAAGCTACATTTAATTTTTATTTTTGAGGGCCTTTAGTGGTTGTCATTTTTTCCTTTTACTAACAATGGTGTAGTGAATATTTGTGTATATGCCCCATTTGTTTATGTAAATTTTTTTTTTTTTTTTGTGGAATGTATCATTGCAAGTAAAAAATTGCCGAGGCATAAGTTATAGGCATTCTTCCCCTTACTAGCTTTTGTATATGTTTTCTAAAGTGGTTGGTAGCAGTTTACTTCCACTAGCAGTTTCACTTCGTTTTGTCCAACATATTGTTTGTTGCTCTGATGGTGAGAAATAATATTCTGTTCTAGTAACTTTTTTACTTTCTAGTGGGGTTACTAGTGGGATTTCAATTTCTTTTTATATGCAGCTTAATTTTTTTTTGTAAATAACTTTCCCTATCCTTTTTTGGATTGGATAAGTTGTCCTTTTCAACTTTATTTGTAGAAATTGTTTAGATATTGATACTACTTGTTATATCAATTGCAGGTATTTTTTATTTTCAGTTTGTGGCTTGCCCGTTAGGTTGTATTTGTACTAACATTCATTGTACCATTGATTGTAATTTTAATATTGATACATTTATCAATCTTTTCCTTTGGAGTTACTTTTCTAGTATTCCATTTTAAAGCCTTCTTCTAACATACATTGAAATTATCATGATAGTTTGTTTGTTAATTATGTGTTTACTGCATAGCAGATTACCACGAACTCCTGTTTGCTTAAAATGAACTGTAAACATTATTTCTCCCTGGGTGCAGTGGCTGAGTGGTTCTAGTATCCCTGAGTTGTAATCAAGGTGTCAATCAGGGCCGCCATCATGTGAAGGCTTAATGAGAACTGGGGGACTTGCTTTTAAAGATAACTCACTCACTAATATGATGAATTGATGCAGACTGTTGGCAGGGCCCGTAAGTTCTTCATGGGTCCTCTATTTGGGTCACTTGTTTGTCCTTATAACATGGAGGTTTGCTTCTCCTGAATGAGTGAGCCAACGTGGCAACTAATGCCTTTTGTGAACTAGTCTTTGAAGTCACTGTCATTCTGACCTATTCATTGTGATATGAACCATATTAGGGCTTGAATACCAGGATGTAAGTATCATTGGTGGTTATCTTGGAGGCTAGTAATAGAGTATCTTTTCTTTTCTTATAGAATACCTACAGGTTCTTTCCCATTTAGGTCTTCTTTAATTCAGCTGAGAATGGGTGTGTGTGTGTGTGTGTGTGTGTATGTGTGTGTGTGTAGTTAGATAAAGGATCTAATGTTATTCTTTCAAAGGTACAGTGGTTGGCCCAATCCTGTTTATTGAAAAATTCATAGTTATTGTCCTGTTTATATATGGGTTTTGTTTCTGGGCTCTCTGTACTTCTCAGCCTATTTTTCTATTCATATGCTGATACTACTTTATAAGTATTGATATAAGGAAAGCTTTAAATAATTTTTGTTTTCACTGCTGAGTTGATTCTTCCTGTTTATAAAGGATCATAAAGAGGGAAATTGTTAGGGAATTTTATAGTTAATTATTGCTAGGATTTTTCTTATTTTAAGAAATAAAAATTGCTATGTTTTTACTAAGAAAATGATAGGTGCTTATTAAAGATTTGTGAAACACTTAAAAAATAGTTTAAATGAAATATCTATAACCTCATCACCCTGGCATTGCTATTATTTTAGCATTTAGAATCCTTATGACTTGATATTGTAAAAATCAGATCTATTCTATAATACAGGTATACTGGAAAAAACAAGAGTCAACATTCTTACTATATAGTGTACCCCCATAAATTTTAAGAAAATGACAGATGAACCAGTAGAGAAATGGCCAAAAAATATGAACAGAAGATGGTGTACAAATATCTAAGAACAAATAGTAATACAAGAACTTCTATAGTATTGTTTATGTAAAGGAAAAAGTTAGAAACAATTTTAAGTATCCATTCATAGAAGAATGATTTAATAAGTACATCCATAATGGAATTCTAAATAAATATTTAAAAAAATTGTTTTATAATGTGCTAACAAAAAAGAACATAAGGCATAACATTGATTAAGGTAAAATGAAACAATAATGTGTATAATTTGTTGTTTTTAAAGAAAATTATGCATGTTTATATAAATGGATGAATAGGAATATAATATCATCCATATAAAACATTTTAGAAAGATGTATAGACTTACTAGAGTTACCCAAGAATGTGGGTATGTGTAGAAGAGACTTTTAACTCGTATTATTTGAATTTTTTAGAAATTGTGCTACTTTGCAAGAATTTTTTTGGTATAGTTTTCTACAGTTTTTGTTTTTGTTTTTTCCCCCCTAGAAATAGGTTTATTTTTATTTTTTTGAATGGTATAAGTTATAGATATTATTTTGTGCCTTAAATTTTCACTTAATGAAAGGATTCATTCAGTGGAATGTTTAAAAGTGTAAACTGGAATAATGTCAGTATGACTTCTAACTGTAGATCTGCTGGAAGTTTTATAGTGGCATAATTTGAGAGGCACATAAAAGTTTTGAGAATTACAAAGAAGTCTGCATACTCACATTTGTGTCATTTTTTTCTTCCACTTCTTTTCCTCTCTCTCCTTGCTTTGTCTTCTTCCTCTTTACATATACTTTAAGTATGTTTATATTTATATGTGTTGATTATAGTGTTCATTGTAGTTTCCTGATTTGAGAGTAAATTTGAATGATTCCCTTTTTACTCTTCTGTTCTTTAGTGTATGTATCCTAAAACAAAAACATGAACTTTCAGAATTAAAGAATAGTTATCAAAACTAAGAATTAACAATGATGCTGTGTAGTTAACTACATAGCCAATAAGCTTTATAAGCTCTCTCTCCCCAAAATCACGCAAATCTCAATTTGCAGTGTCATGATGTGTCATCACACAACTGAAACTTCAGTTGTCATCTGTCTCCCTCTGGTTTCCTTTAATCCGGAAGTTGATTTCCCTCAATCCTAGTGAGATGATAACTTTGATCATTGGTTATAAGTGGTGTGTACTAAATTTCTTCTGCTTGTAAATTTACTATTGTTCCCTTTGCAATTTTGAATCCTGTGGTGTGATACTTTGTGCATGTATAAATATTTATTCCTCAGACTTTGGCCCACCAGTATCAGCAACTATTTGATTCTTATTTGAATCGGTTACAACTGATTTATGATGATTTTCTAACTGTTTATTTTTTATTTCACTTAACTTTTTACTATAAAACAAATTTCTTTCTCCCTTGCAAATTCTATTTTATTGAACAATATGTAATCTTTTACTGTCATTATATTTGAAATGCCCAAGTTATCCTAGATTTATTTAACCAGATGGAAGTCCCTTCAAGTTAGCTCTACTCTGTAGCCAAATTCCCATCAATTTGTAAAAGTTTTTGACATTCTAACCCAGTAAAATATTTCAGGTTCATCCTCTAGTTTTACTCTCCCAGTTCTAGAATTAGCCATTTCTCTAGGGAGTACTGTTTCATTTATTTTCTTTCCTTCATTCATTTTGTTTCTTTTTCTTAATTATTTTATTCTTTACTGTATATTGTTTGGTACTATACTGATCTATTCTGTTTTTACTTAAGTATCTTATTTAATTATTTTAAGTTTTATATTTTATCTAATTATTTAATCATCTTGTTAGATCTGTTATATTGTATGCTGGTAGCTATTATCTTTTCTTGTTTGTCCTCTAGAACCCTATAATTCCTCCCCCCCGCCTCTTTTAGATTTCTTTTAGTTTATGATTATTATTGTCAATTTTTATTCCGAGATTAGGTTTTCAAAGGGTGTAGTTTTCTAGAATTCTGACCTTACTCTTGGAACCAGTTAGTATTACTGCTCAGACATTGCTGATTGAAAGTCTATAGCGGTTTCATCTTTCTCGTGTTATTTTGATCATATATATATATATTTATACATAAGAATTTTAAGTTCTCATTTTCTAAGAATGTATTATTCAGGTATATTTATGCATTTTGTAATCATCTATCTATAGGATTATTCATGCATGTATTTTTGTTACAGCAAAATGTATTAATGTTTTTTTCTCTTTTTTAATCATCTGTATATATGAGGCTGCATTTTATTCACACATGTCTACCAAAACAACATATTGTGCAATTTTTACAACCCCAAATGTCCATGAGCTGTGAATTGGTTAAGTAAATTATTATACTGCAATTTAGTGGAAAAGCGGTTGAAAAAAGTAGGGGAAATAATTTTTATATGGCAAGTAAGTATTTGTTGTATTTGTAGTTGTATTTGCTTTTATTATCATGAAGAAATTCTGGAATGAAAATAATAATTTATCTCATAAAATGTATACCTTTTTAAATAGGGGAAATAATTTTTATATGGCAAGTAAGTATTTGTTGTATTTGTAGTTGTATTTGCTTTTATTATGAAGAAATTCTGGAATGAAAATAATAATTTATCTCATAAAATGTATACCTTTTTAAATAGGGGAAATAATTTTTACATGGCAAGTAAGTATTTGTTGTATTTGTAGTTGTATTTGCTTTTATCATCATGAAGAAATTCTGGAATGAAAATGATAATTTATCTCATAAAATGTATACCTTTTTAAATAGGTCTGGTTTTCAGCATGTAAAAAATACTACCTGGTGTATTTTTGGTGTATGCATGGTGTAACATTTGCATATATTCAAATATAAAGCTGTATACTTGGATCTTAAAAAAAAAAAAAGAAAGAAAAGAAAGTAAACTCTCAGATTATAGGAATACCATGGTGGATGCCAGAGAGGAAAGGGATATAGGTGGGTAAATTGGTTAAAGGGTCAGTTGTATGATTGTGGTTGAGAAACTATTTTTTGGAAGTTATAATGTGACTTATTAGAATGTTGAATTATATTGCTGGGCACCTGAAACCTATATAATATTATCAGCCAATGTTACTTTAGTCCATTAAGAAATATTGCCTACATAATCCATTTTTAAAAATGTATTCCAATATAACTTAAACTTAGTTTTGTCATATAATGAATTTATATTTTGTAGTTCTGAATTGCTGTCCTACACCATAATGTTCTCTTACATACTATGTAGAAGCCCTTTGTCTCTTGAAGTTCACGTTTACCACTTTTGAATCCCATATTTTGCATTGTAGCAACATTGAATTTCTTGTAGTCTTCTTATATGAAACACTGTTTTGTATCTGTACATATTTTACCTATGTCGTCTTCATGTTCATCTTTTAAGATTAATTTTGTCATCTCTGGAAAGCCATTCTGTTCCTCTACAGACTCAGTTAAATGATTCTCTTGTAATACTTTGTATTTTTGCTCTTACATGGTATTATAATGACCAAATCCTTTATAGTACCGAAATACATTCAAAGGTTAGTTTATATTTCTCTTTTTAAATATCTTTGCTTGTAGGGTAGTGATCACTTCTTAAATAGTTTGTACATTTTAATAAAGACAGACATGCAAGAATGTCACTAACACAAGACAGGGTATAATAAGTTAAATCATCAGTAAGTCTATTATGTTCAAAGGAAGTGTTTTTCTTGGGTCTTGAAGATTGCCAGACTTGAGATGGAGGCATTTAGCAGGGCTGGTTTAGAATAGCAAATAAGCTGATGTAGTTTCAGCATGGATATATCTTTTTTTATTATATTATTTTTGAATTTCATACAATGTAGGATTGTTGATCCCCTTGGGAATGTCCCCCCACCCCATCTTCCCCCTCCCCCCTCTTGTGCTCTGTCTCCTTTCTTCTTGTTGTTTGTCATGTTTGATCCTTTGATCTTTTTCTTTTCTGGAGCAATGTCTTTTTTCTGGGTGAAGGTGTGCTTTCTTGGTACATAGTACACTGTTCTACTTTGATTTCTAGTTCAAATTTTGCATTCAGAGGACAGTCTGAACTCATTTGGCTTGTATCAGTGCCTCCTCATTCTACCTCTGTTTTCTGTCCTGTTTTGTTCCTTCTTCGCCTTGTGTGTCAGGTGTTTGGCCTAGGGAACCCAACTCCCAGCCTTTTTTTTTTTTTTTTTTTGGTAGAGAGGTTCCTGGATGAGGACAGCCATCAGCAGTCGGTAGGCCTAACTGGTCTCCTTGGTTTTATTTGCAGCTCTTCTGTGGGGCTACTGTCATATTTCTGCAGCCTTCCTTTGTCTGTGGAAAAGGGGTGTGCTTTGTCTTTGCTGAAGGTGTCTCTGAACTGGGATTTTGGCTCCCCCAGTGACATTGTAGGTGTAATTCTGTCTTAAGTAGTTTCTATATTTGGTATCACAGTTCAGTGTTTATATCCATGCTCATTTTGAGTCTTGTCCAGGTGGTTTGTGTTTCCAGGGCCTCTATTCTTATCCCTCACCTCTGTTTGCTCTGGCTCCCCTCCTGCCTTTCTGGTGGGGCGGGGTGGGACCAGGGTCCGCAGTGGAGAGGGACCTGCTCTGATCACCGTGCTCGAGCCTAGTTTCCTGTGCCCCAGCAGCTGTCCAGCTTCAGTCGTGACCACTGTGCTTTGCATGCACTGGTTCCCCTCTGCCTTTCTGGTGGGTTGGGATGGGGCTGGATTGGACTGGGATGCGGGCACCACTGCACATCCAAGTCCTACCAAAAGGCAGACTGGGGTGTGTGGTGGTGGGGGAAGTAGGGCGCTGGAGCCATCAACCCCCTCAGGTTCGCCTCCAGACTAGATAGCTCTCATCAGAACTAAGGAAAACTTTATGGTTTTAACCCAACCGTAGATATATCTTGACTCAAGAAGAATTGGGAAGAAAAGGAAGAATAGGGACAGTTTGTGAGAGGTAGAACATTGTAGTCTTCTGAATTTAAACATCTTACAGGCTACTAAATGCTTTTGAATGAAGATTTAATCCAATCTGTGTATTAGAATTGTGACCTTTATGCTCTGTGTAGAGTGGTTTCTAGGGAACCTGTTAATATATTTTATACTGTTAGTTATCATATTGATTATGGGCTCAAAGAGTACTAACCAGCTACATTTTCACATTTTCACTGAATGAACAAAATGTTTTTGTTCATTCAGTCCACTCAACCTAGAATTATCTCTCATCACAATAGCTTCTACCGCATTCATCTTTGAAGAGACAGCTTCCTTATATATTATTTCTACTAGTAATCCATGGCAGATTCCCTCTGAATGTAATTAATTGTACCTGTTCTGTATTTCTTAATTTTGTAAAAAGAAAAATAATACCTATTTCATGATCATTATCTTAATCACCATCAGGTTAATTCCTTTCTCCTGGAAACTTCTGTTTTGTATTTTGACTCACTCATTACATTACCACATTGCATAATGTTAGGCATTTTTTTCTTTTATTGTTTCAGTATAAACATTTCTTTGTTACAAAATCTTGAGGAATTCATACTTTATTATTCCATATGTTTGCTTGTAATGCATGATTAGATGTATGATTTCCTTAAGGGCAACTTTATTTTGACCTCCTATACTTATTAGCACACTCATACCTGTTAGAAACTCAATTATATATAGACATTACTCTAACAGTATTGGTTTAAAGCCAGGTTTAAGTCTTTATCTACTATTATAGTGAAGATACTTAGCCAAAATAAGCAATAGTTTTCTCATCTGTAATATTGGAAATTTGTCTGTACTGCCATAGCAAAATATCATACACTAGTCAGCTTAAACAACAGGTATTTATTTTCACAGTTCTGGAGGTTGGGAAGTCTGAGGTCATGGGTGACAGCATGGTGGATTTCTTTTTTTTTTTTTTTTGAGACTAGGTCTCGCTGTTTTTGCCGGTGGAACGGGCTCCCGTTGCCCAGGGTACCACAGACTCAAGCAGTCCCCAGCCTCAGCTTCCCAGGTAGCTGGGATTACAGGCGCGCACCACCACGCCCAGCTATTTTTTTTTTTGGAACTAGGTCTCACAAAGGGTCCCAGGCGGGACTCGAACTGCGATCCCTAGCCCCGGCCGCCTCATAGGCTGAAGCTTACAAGCACGAGCCACCGTGCCTGGCCAGCATGGTGGATTTCTAGCAAGAATGCTCTTGCTTGCAGACAACGCAGTCTTTTGTGTCCTTACTTTGTGGACAGAAACAGAATAAGTTCTCTGGTGTCTCTTTACAAGGACATAAATATCATTATGAGGGTCCTATCTTTGTAACTTCACCTAAATCTAATTACCTTGGAAGTCTCCATCTCCTATACCATTACACTGGGTGTTAGGATTTCAACATGAATTGTATGGGGGACACAGACTTTTTGTCCATAGCTAGCTTACATAGTAGTTATGCAAATTTATAGAAAGCATTTGTCTCTGACATAAACTACACTGTGTTTATTTAATCTATTTAATAAATGGCTATTGATAGCATTTTGAGTTGGCTTATTTTCCATAAGAGGTAGTGAAGAAAATAAGAAGCAATAGGTGATTTTACTCTTTATTGATGGATAATATGCGATATCACTAGGAAGGGAGATGTAGGAAGAATGGCAAGATGGCATGCTTGCTTGTGGAAGTGTATTAAGATAGAGAAAGAATACAGATTTATAGAGTAGTTCAACTATGCAAGGAGTAAAATAAAATGACCTTTAATGTTCTTGTATGTATGTGACTCTTAAAATGCAGTTTGTAAAATTTGTTTCTATTCAAATCATTTTTATTTTTTGCAGGGGCTCTGATTGCATTGATATTTTGGTATTTTTTGTGATTTATGGAAAGCGAAACCACCATTTTAATCTTTATTCACAAATAGTACTAAACAACTGCTGGATTTTGAAAAGTTCTGTTTCAGACATTTTGAATCATAGAGCTATTTAGATTTTTTTTTTTTTTTTTTTTTTTTGAGACGAGATCTCGCTATGTTGCCCGGGGTAGTCCCCATCCCGTGGACTCATGCGATCCCAAACCTCAGCCTCCCAGGAAGCTGGGATTATAGGTGCACGCTACCACACCTGGCTATTTTTTGAAACTAGGACTTGCTATGTTGCCCAGGGTAGTTTCGAACCCAAGGACTCAAGCGATTCCTAGCCTTGGCCTCCCGAAGTTGAGATTAAAGGCACACACCTTGCCCCGGCCATAGATCTATTTTGAGTGCAATCTGTTCCTTCTCTATAGCTTTTGGAGTTAGACTTTCTTTTCTTCAGGCTAATGAATCAAGGACTTTGTTTGCCTTTCTAGAACTATTAGGAATCTCTAATTCTTTCACTTTTGGCAATAATTGTCTCCACATTTACTTTATAGAGTCCTCTTTGGTGGAGCCCACGGGCGGAGAGGAAGCACAGGATTCATAAGATGGCGGGCGGGTGAGTGACTAAGAATTTGGGCTGAACCCTTGGAAAAAAAAGAAAAGTGTAGTCGTTGCTTCTTAATAGGAATAAAATATGAATTATCAGTTTGGACATTACACTGTCTTACAGAGGTCTATAAAGGCAATGTAATGGTTTCGAGTTTTCTCTATGCATATTTTATTAGTAATTTACTTGGCCTAATTATCAAGCCATCTGAATTATGATTTTTACCAAAACTCACATAGTAGTTTAGCACACAGTTGACAGTTTGGAGAAACATAGAGCAAATAGTTTATACCAGATTTCATCTTTTCTTGGGTAATTGAAGAGACATCATTAAATTTTAATTGGGGCTCTTTGTTTTAGTAACAAAAATTATAACTTTAAATAATAAATTCTAAATTGTGATTAGTGTACAAATATGTTTCTGAAACTGCAGAAATCAAACTTGAGAGAATGAAAATAAGAAAACTTCCAGGAAGACAAATATTAACACAAAATGATTATCATTCAGTGATATTTTCATTCAGTGAAAATAATTACCTTTGTCCAATGTCCGCTTTATTTGGCATATTTTACAGTAATGCAAGGCTGTGATTTCATACAATAAACTCAATATTGTAGCAGTGGTATTAAAACAAAAAAAAAAGGGTAGTAAGTCAGAGTTGTGAAGAAAGAACTCTGTAGAAGTGGAACCATATCAAAAGAAAAGTGTTGTGGGTTAGTGTTTATAGTAGGTGTTTATATTTGCTAGTGGAAATGACCTTAAATTCGTGTACTGGTTTACTGATGAATTTACGAACTTTCTACAAATGTGCATGGTGGTATGTGGTTAGAAAAGACTGTAATACTATAAAGTAGTAAAAGTTCATCCTTACAACCTTTTTACTACTTTTTTTTCTTTTCTTCAACGACCACATTTAGTAGTCACCTTTGAAAAAGACTCTTTAGAGACTTTCCCAACTGTTTTCACACTATCAAAAGAGATCCTCTGAAACTTTGAACCTTGACAGGTTATCTGTGAATAGGCACACTAAATGACAAATTACTGTATATTCATTTGGGGTTTTTGAAAATCCAAACAATTTCCTTATGGCAAAACTGCAAACATCTGTTGGGGAAAATATTTTTAGAGAAGAATATTTGACTGTTCCGTAAGTCACAACCTGTTGCCAGGTGGGAAAGGAATTAACACTGTTAAAGTTATACTCCTTTCATAAAGTAGAATCTGGGTTTCTGTTCTAGGGTCTACAGAATTATCATTTGATTCTCACAGATAGCTGGAATTTGACATTCTTTTCAACATTTTTCAAAAGAGGAACTGAAAGAGGCCCAGAAAGATGAAATGACCTTCCTAAAGAGGTCACAGTGGAAGGGCATTTTAAAAACAGAAATTTCAGTCTTTACTTTTACTTTACTTTTTTTTTTTTTACCTTTACTACTAGGAAGGTTCTTGTGTGGAAAATGAAGTTCAGTTCTGGAGGGAAAGATTCTATTTGGTGGTATATTATTTTCTTACCCAGTTAGGTTTTAAGACTTTGATGAGTTATACTGATTTGTAAGTTCCTGCATTCCATGTACTGGTTTAGCATATTAGTCAAATCTGAGGAAGGTACCTGGGAACCTCTTATTTACAGTCAAAAGCACAGATAATTTGGATATGGGGCTGGTATTTGAGTGGACCAAAGGGAGCTCTTTCATCTCTGAACCATTGGTCAGAATCATGAGATTTGCTTGGGGCTTACTATTAAAGTCTGGAGTAAGGGGCTGCCTTGGGAGTCTTTAACTTGTGAAATCTGATTTTGTCTCTGAGCAGTGTCAAAAGTGAGTTGAATTCCCCGATACCCTGCTTGCTTGTTTGGGGAAGCCTCTAAAACCCTGTTGGAAATTGGTCTTAGAACACCAACAATGCAGAAGGTTTATCTTTTTCTCATATATGAAATGCTACTTTTCATAGGTACATTGGGGAGTGGTAAAGCAATTTGATTTTTTTTGAAAAGCTGCATGATATTATGGGAAGAGCTCTGCATCAGAAGTTAGCAGAGCTGAATTCTGATTCTGAAATGTCTAATAAATTTGTTCTCTGAAGTAAATTGACCCATTTTAGGCCTCAGTTTCTGTCTTTTAAACTAATCAATTGCTGGGCTATAAATACTCATATTTCCTCTCCTTTGCTCTCACACCATTGTTTTGTCCTGTTAATCTGTCCTTCAAAATATGTAAGTTATTTGCACTTTTTTTTCCTGTTGCTACTTTAAGGCATTTCTTCGTTTAGGAAATTCACTAACGTCTTTTAGGTTAGCTATGTGATATCCCATAAACCGCATGTGTTGTTCACTGTTAAGATGATATCTTTACCTTTCTCTTCCTTTTTGGAATTCAGACTCCTCAGAAGCTGAGATTGTGTTCTATTTATGCTTACACCATAGCATGTGACATTATAGCTTTTATTACATATTAAGTCATAATTGCTTCACCTATAGTTCTACAAATAGTTGAAGTCCTATATATAGTAATCTATACCCTTTCAGCATCTAGTGAAAGCAATAGAAGCTTTATCAATGTACCCTGTAAATTTTTCTCATAGAACTTTATACAGTCTAAAATTATCGTTTTCTTTGGTTTCTCTCCCTGGGTGTATCTCTTTGATGACAGGGATTATTGTCAGTTTTGCACGTTTTTGTGTCCTTTCATATAACCTAACGATGGGACCTCAGTAAAATATTTACTAAATATTTTTAATTTAACAATAGACATTTATTTTTTACAAATGTTCAGTATATACATGTTCATATAAATTATATGAGCACTGCATCAGTTGAGAAAAGTACTTATATACAAGTAATTTCACCATACTCACAAACATTAGAGTATGAATCTTTGTTTTATTCTTATTAGACTAATGTTTCTTTTTGTATTTTTCTTTTAGGTTGAGATAAGTTTGGTTTACAACACTGTATGTAATTTAGAGGTATGAGGGGTTCAAACCATTTTTTTGAGTGGTTTCAAGGACAGCACCAACATCCTAGGATTAGTCAGAATCTCCCCAGCTTATCAATCATAAAAAGTATATAGTCTTTTCTAAAATTAGCATGTCTTCTTTTTTCAAATTAATATAATTATAATCATTAAATTTCTTTTTATAAGTCATATAATCTTTTATGATTTTTAGTGAAAATAAAAAGTTTAGGTGTTTTCTTTTTCAGCCTAAATGCATTGTGAGATATCAATAAATGGTTTTAAACTTGAATTTTATTTTATTGCTAAGCAAATGTGCACCAAAAGTACATATATTTATAAATGACTTTGTTATTCAAAATTGTAGAATTAGACATCTGTCTAATGAATTCTGTTCTAAATGTTGCTAAATGATTAATAGTAATTAAAAGGTTAAATATAAGCTGAAGAAAGCTTTGAATTCTGAAATGTTTGTAACAGCTAGTAATCTGACTGACGCAGACATTTTTGTCAAAGTTGAAAAAGTTAGAGCTAATTAATTTCTTGGGAGACATATGATGAAAACGTAGGTGTGATAACATATTTGAGTAACATATGGTAGTTATGAGGCACCTTTCTAATGACTGAGCATCCACTTAAATATAGACTTTTTGTATTTTTTATTACCATTCTTTGTTATGGTATATTTTAAAATTGATTTTGTTTTATAGAGGTCAATGTTCAGGAACTAGTGATTTATATTTAAAATGTTAATATGAACATGTAATTTTATTCTCAATTGGCATAGATTGTTTTCTTGAAAATACAAGAATTATTTTTTCCCTAGGCATGAATATGTAATATATTTATGTGATTAGAAGAATCCAATATTTGAGGAGTTGTACTCTTAGTAAAAATTATTTAACTCAGGTTACCTTTCAATGAGTCCCTCCCCCCAAAAAAGTGTTAGTGATTATTTTTGCTATAGAGCATATATAGTCAAATGCATTTTTATTTTATTAGGGATATAGTACTTGCAGCTTGACCAGTTATTCCTAGACTTATTTTCTGAATATTCATTGGTTATGGCAATAGATTATAAAAGGGAATAAGCTATTTTTAAAATAGTATATTAATACTTTGAGGAAATTTTAAGTTTAGAATTTTGCAAATAGAAGTATTTTGAGTAGCACCTTATAGTTATCTTTCAAATTTATTTAAATTTGGATTTTTGCCATGATTTATGTTATTATCCTGGTATGTTAGTCCACAGTTCTCTATCATTCAGAAATACCCACAGTGAAATAAAAGTTCATGATGGAAATGCTTGTGTTCTGCTTTAGAGCAGGACGCTGGGAGGTTCAAGTTAATTTTTTCGGTTTCAAATTCTGCTGATGACACTGATGAGATGAAAAAGTAAGCAAAAACTGTGTATGTCCATGTCTTCCGATATTGAAGCAAAAGTAGTGTTTGTATTTAAAATGAGGCTAAAGAATTTAATTTTAAAAGAGAGATGATACATAAATTTCAGAATTATTAAGGAGAACATTATAGTACTTTTATGGTTTCAACTCAGGCACTACTGAGAATATTATCTTATTTTTGAATGTACTTAAAAAATAAGCATACAGTTTGAGGATCTAGCATATGTTGGAAGACTTCCCAAATTGACATTTATTATATTATCATAATTGTAATTTAAGTTTAAATGTCCTACAAAGAATTTTGATGTGAATACCTGTCATGTTCTTTCTTGTCCTAAATTTTTGCATGATTTTCCTTGTCACTTGACATGCGTTTTGACCAATGGTGATGAGACAAATATCCATGAGAGGACTGCTTTTTGTTTTGATTGGTTTCTGAATGCAAACCTTAAGTTAAATGATAAAGGTGAAATTTCAAATGATTCTCAGGAAAATACTAATTTCTCATCCATTCAGCGAAATTTGGGTTATTACCTAATTAACTGTGATCTCTTACTTTTTAAAGATAGTATGATTTTCTGAAATTACAGCTTGCTAGTTTGGAAAATGACTTTTAGGGGTTTATTTTGAACCTTTATAGTGATTAAGACTGCCAGGAGCAAAATCATCAAAAGGGCGATTTAAAAATGAGCTGATTGGTTTTATTAATATCCATAATAATGAAATAAACTTTAAATGATGTCCTTTTTCTTTATTTATCTGTGTAAATTCTGTGTAGTTAGTGGACAACATGTATTGAAGAATGGAAAGATGATAGGTTTTCATTAAGTAGGAAAATTTAATTTCATAATTGATAATTTCTAGTAATTTCACTTAGAAATCGCTTTTTTTGCTCTCATAAGTTGTTAAAATATTTTCTGTTCAAATAAGTCTGTCTTTGTGTTATAAAGTAAAGTAAGTGACAGATACCAAGTTTATTAGCCAACATTGAAATTTGCTACAGAATTCTTGGCCCCTGTTCTGAAATCTGTGGTTCATTCTAGAATGTTTCTGGAACAGTGGGTGAATGATTTTGGAGATTAGAAGATTTACATTTTAAATATGGTTGCCATACATAATTTGTATTGCCAGTTGTGCTGAGAATGATGTTTTAATCATTCACATATCTTATTTATTTTATGAAGTTATTTAGTATGTCTTGAAAGGGGCTTGTGATTGGGATAAAAATGTTTGAAAGAAAGTATGTTAATAGTTTTATTAATAATATGGAAAGTAGTCCATTTTGTGGAACATGATGAACTGTCACATAGAAAAATGTTTTTTGGATGCTTTCATAGCTATCTGTAGAAGGTAGATCATTGATTATACATAAAAATGATAGAAAAGATTTTGACAATATCTTTCCTAAATACCTGACTTCGGGAAAATGGTGTTTTGCTTGATAAATCATTATAAAGCAATTTCAGAGTGAATGGTTACATGGAATATGTATGTAATATATGTGATAAATTGATGTTTATGACTTAAGTATTATCTACTGACATGAAAAATTTTAAAACATGATCAACAGTCTACAATGAAAATAAATGATTTTTTTTTGTCTCTAGGACTAAATGTTCAATTTTTATAAACATTTGGATTTTCATGTTTTTCATATATTTCATGTAATTTAGTCTCTATCTTCTATGTCAGAACTTTTTAAAAACTCAATTACTATGGAGATACTCAGTTAAGAAATTTGGGTGGAACTGTGGATTATTCATTTATACTTAGTAAATATACTGACACAATCTGTTATTTTGACTTTCAGAAATTATCCTAGTATTATAATTTCTATCAATTTGTAGTAATAACAGTTGACCAACAAGAAAGACTCTGGATAAAGGAACCAAAAATTCTCTCTCTATTTTGACTTCAATAAAAATATATTTCTTAAAATGCATATGTTGCATTCCATAATGTATGTTAATACTTCCCTTGAAAAAGCTTATCCTAGGTTACCTGGTATCTCTTTCTAGCTAACATCAGATTCTAACTATATATTGGGAGTAGTGCTATCATTGTGTTGTTTAATGTGTTATAGTGGTTAAGGATGGAGCAGACGAAGCTATTAGATCTCTTGACTGTAATCATGAGAATGGTCTGAAGCATTTGGGCTTACATTCTATTACGGGGACAGCCCCCGCATTTGTCCATATTGATGTTGCAACTGACTGCCAGATGATTCTGAGAGGTTGGGAACTCCTTTTAAACTATTGTTCTTTTCATGACTATGGTTTCTGGAGCCAGTAAGATGTCCTGTTATCAATCTCTAAGCTTTACACAGAGTATTTGGAGTTCAGTAAGTACCCAAATGGGAGCTGAGACTGGCCTCAGCCAGCTGTTCTCCCTTCATTCATTCTTTCCATCAGAAGGTATTTATTGATTGCCTACCATGTTTCTGCTGCTTTTATACAAATGAGAGGAAATAGTATGTAAGGGAAGATAAATAAACAAAGCATATGGTATGTTAGACAATAAGCAAAAAAAATTAAGACTCGGAAAGGAGATATGAATTGTCAAGTTAGCAGGGGTTTGGTTGGGGTTGTCTGGGATGAAGTAATAGATAAGATGGGATGTGAGCAAACGCTAGGGACATCTTACCGCATCTTGGGGAACAACCATTTCAGATTTAGTCTAGCTTTGCTTTCCTCCCCCCTCCTGTTTCTAATATTCCTTCTCCTTATAAAAAATTGTTGTGATACCACTTCACTCTAGTGAGAATGGCCCATGTTAAAAACACTGGTAGCAACAAATGGCTCAAAGAATGTGGAGATAAGGGAACTTTCTAACATTGCTGGTGGGAATGTAAATTCCTCCTGCCACTGTGGAAAGATGTGTGGAGGTTTGTTAGAACTCTGAAAATGGAAACCATATGATCCAGTGTGTCCACTCCTAGGAATCTACCCAAAGGACATAAAAACAATAATCTAAAAGGAAAAATGCACTACTGTGTTCATTGCAACACTGTTTACATACAATTAGCAAGGATGTAGAAATGACCCAAATAGTCCCAAACAGATGAAAGGACTAAAAGCTATGAAGCACTTTGAAATGTTGCTCAACCATCAAAAAACACAAAGTCATGCCATTTGTGGAACTTGTATGGAACTGAAAGGGATTATGCTAGCTAAAATACATCAGAAGGAAAGAGAAAAATATCAGATAGTCTTACGTATATGTGGAATATAGAGAAACCAAACAAAAGATAAATACAAAGACAAAACTAGCAAGCTGACCATAAATCAGAGGCATACAGTAGGAAGGAAGGGGAGTATAGGGCAGAACATTAAGCTGAGTATGGTAATGGTTTGTGGGTGATACGGTGGTGAGAGAACTATGGGGACTATAACTACATAAGAAAAGAAAAATAAATAGTTGTGTTTAAAATGTAATACATTCAAGTTGAACAAATGCATCAAACATAAATTTGCAGTAGGATGAAAGAAAGTAAAGTGAACTTACATCTGGTCATCATGCAAGTAAAGATAAAACTTTCATCAGGATACTAGGAGCTATCATATAGTCTTTTCTTTTTCATACATATTCCCCTCCCTACACCTCCATGGCACCACAGATAAATGTTCTTTTATGATATTAATTTGCCTATTTTTAATTATAGTTTAGTATCTATAAATGTATATCTATAAGTGTATACATAATCAATACATATTTTCTGGTTTTTAACATTTCTATAAATTGAAATTTTATTTTATGTGTTGTTTTTATCTTCTTTCCCTCAATATTAGGTCAATAAAATTCATTTGCATTTAGTGTAACTTTTAACTCATTCATCTTTTAATCCATTAATTTCATTAATTTAATAATCCACCATTACCACAGTTCTTTTGGATTTTTTTTTTCACTTTCATTTTGCTATAACTGGTCATTGAGATGTTTCTGGTTTCTTTGTTACTTGGTAGATACATACATGTTTCTTTAAGGGTTTGTATCCAGGAATGGAATTCCTAACTCACAGGGTATGCATGTCGTTAACTTGCTATATCATAACAGTTTTTTTCAAAGTAACTGTACCACTTTACATTTATTACTAACAGTGTTTGCTATGTATTGTCTCCAACCCTTTTTATTAAACTTCTAATTTTTGCAAATATGTGGTGTGTGTGTATGCACATTAGTATCTTGTGATTTTTAATTATCATTCCCTGTTTTATTCACAATTTTCATTCTCCATTTCATCTTAAATGTTTTATAAGTAAAACATAGGCAAGTAAAGAAATAAAACTTTTATCAGTATATTGGGGCTGTATGCTTTTTTTCCTTGAAGTATATATTCTATATCCTTTTAACACAACTGACAGGTGGCAAACTTTATTTTTAATGATAAAATAGATATAAAGTAACCATTTTAGCCATTTTAAAGTGTACAGTTCTGTGGCAAAAAATACTTTCCCATTTTTGTGCACCTGTAACATCACCATCCATCTTCAGAATTCTTTTTACCTTTGCAAAATTGAAACTCTATCCCCTGACAATCACCTTTCTGCATTGTCTTATGAATTTGACTAGGTATACATGGTGTAAATGGGGTATTATAATAGTTGCCTTTTTATGAATGTCTTTAAGATTCATATGGTAGCATCTGTCAAAATTTCTCTTTTCAGTCTAAATAATAGTCCAGTGTATATGTATACTGCATTTTTGATCCATTCATTTTGTCATTGCCCTTTATTTTTTGTCTACATGCTTGCCTACATTCCTGAAGGATATTTTTACTAGGATTTTAAACTAGAATTTTATTTACTTTCTTTCATTCACTGATGATATAATTCCTTTATTTTTGAGTTTAAACTGCTTTTGAAATGTTAGCTATTAGTGTAATTTTGAACACTGGCATATGATCTCTTTTTTCACCTGTATAGTTTACTCTTTGTTTTGTGCCTAGATGTGGGTTTCTTTTTATTTATTCTGGCTCAGTTTTCTTTAGCTGTCTTGAGTATATAAATGTCTTTTTGGACAATTCTTACTCATTCATACTTGAGATACTTTCTCTACATCTTTCTCTGAACTTGAGGATGCCAGTTAAAAGCTTCTATAATCTTCTATCCTTGTGCTCTATATTATCCCTTCCTGTTTTTTCATCTTTTTGTCTGTTCTCCAATATTTCGGCAGTCTTCCACTTCTCTGTTTCTCTTTACTACTTCCTTGAATATTAAACCTGTCCATGAGTTCTTATTTTGCCATTGTACTTTTTTGTTCCTTATTTTAGATGCATCACTTTCATAGTCCTGTATTTCACTGCTAACAACTACAAGTCTGACTTTAAATATTCTTGGACATATTAATGCCTAGTTACATTTTATTTATACTCTATGATACTTTCAATATCTGAAATCCCTGTGGATCTATTTTTATAGCTGTTGTTTCTGTTGACTTTTGCTTTGGGTGTCATAACTCCTAAATTATTTATTATAAGTACAACAGTTTTTATTAATATATCTATTTTATATAAAGTAGCCATAAATACTGAATCATTGCATTGGGGGTAATATAGGGTTAGGATTCTATAAGCTTCTCATGGCAACATTTTTATCAACCAATCAATAAACTTTTTATGTCTTTTTTATTTAAAAATACATAACTTAATATGTATTACTGATTTATTACCATTGAATTCATAGCCAACAAAACTATAGTATTCATGCTTGATGATTTTTTGTTATTTTTTTCTACATTCATTCATTGTCATCCTGTTATGAGGAATCTGTACCAATATGGACTCACAGATTCTTGCTGAGTTCAACAATTTGTAATTTTATTGTCATTTTGAATATCAAATGTCAAATTTCTTTATGCTTTAACATGTTTCTATCATCCTTTGAACACATGCTTGTGTACAGATACACAACAAACTCCATACTCATCTTGCAGTATATCTGCCTAGCTCTAGAATCATATATGCTGTAGAGGATCCCTACTCCTGTTTGTGTACAGAATGATATTTGAACCTCAAACCTGGGTACTAGTTGTGGCATTCAACAAGGAGTGATAGTTTTGCTCTCTACTCCACTAGAGACATTTGGCACAATCAGGGCACAGTTTTGGTTCTGCAACTTGTGTGTGTGTATGTCTGTGTATCTTAAAAAACTGATTTCCTAGGTTCATTCTTATACTAACTTAATTTCATATTCCCTGATTTTCTTCTTAAAATGGTGTTTTAATTTTAGTTTCTTGAGCTACCTAAGATGACAAATTTAAGCTAGGAATCAAATTTAAGTCTTAAAATTTTAACTTTTTAAAATATTTAATCCAATCTTCACTTATTCCTTTGGAACAGTTTGCATTCTTGTCATCTAATATCAGATGTTGATTATGAAACGGTGGTAAATTTTGAAGTATGGGGCATTTGGGAAAGGTAAGGCAGTCAAAGATACCAGAAGAATCTCTGAACACCATAAAACTTGAAGAAATAGCAGAATTGGATAAGAAGTTAGTACCTGGGACAGGAGAGAGGAATTGTGCCAAAGGTACACATGCCCATTTCAAATATTTGCTTATGGCCATTTCTGTGCCTGGGAAGAAGATGAAAGCTTTAACTTCCTTTTCTTCCACCCTGGTATGCCAAGGACCTAGAATTAAGGCAAGTTTAGCTGCTGCTAACTCATACTTTTTAACTGGATTAAGCAGATATTTGTGATGATATCCTCTTATCTGACAACTATTTAGAGATTTAGTCTCTGAAACAGTGCATTCAAACTACCTGAAAGATAATACTGAACTGAACTTTTAAGAGTGAAGAGTACTTACAAGGCAAAGGACTGTGTGCAAAGTGATTCTGCTATATAAAAATTCAAAGTCTATTTGAGTTTGAAAAAAATAAATTGCAAACACAAAATCTAAGACGTATATACTTAAAATGGTGTTTTAGAAAATTAAATTTTGCACATGATTAATCCTTAATAAAGAATAATTTTGTCTATTTTAGGGGAAATTAATTTAACAGACCTACTATTATGTGAAATTTAGGTAATGAACATGGGCAGTACATAATTTCCATAATATTTATAGAACCAACCACAAAAAGACTGAATTAGTATCATCAGATACAAAGAATGTTCATTTCACAAAGTCAAAGCAGTTCTGAAAGCACTGCTCGAGGTTAATATAATTCAACATTTCAGGATTGTTAAATGTTACACCATATCTTTTTACTGGATATATCCTTCAGATGTTTTGTTGCTTGATTTTGTATAAATGCCAAATTTTTGATACATTTATTACTGAGTGGATTTTTTTAGTTGAAATATTCTATTAACCAATGACTTTTTTTAACCAAAACAAGTGAAATTTCCAATTATGTTAAATAAATAGAGGCCTTTGAATGAGCACTGTTTCAAACTATGTATGCAGTTTATATATAGCCTTTAGTCAGACTGTATACAACCTTTACCCTGACTCAGTAGCTGCTGTTAACCAAACTTTTGCAGACAAGATGGCACAACTTTTTCTGGAGCCTGTGAGTTTTGGTTCAGTATCACTGTAAATAGATTTGACTAATCGGAGTGGTCTTAGGCCATTGTTTCCAGAACTAAAGTTTCCAGGTTTCCAGAACGAAAGTTCCTGGAGGCCAGACTATCTTCTCAACCCCCCCTTGAAAACTATGAACATTGTTGTCTTCACTTATCTGGGGCCTGCCTTTCTGTGTGACTACCCCTAACCACCCAGTTTCCTTGTGGGCTGTGTTGTCTCAGTTCTGTCTTCCATGCATATATCAGAGGCTTTTTACTGTAGACAAAAGTTCATTGAGTGGTAAATATTCTATACCACTTTGTATTTCTGAATTTAGGATCACCATGTACCCCCCAGATCAAGCTGCTCTTCTTCCTTCAGCAAGATGACTAGATCTGCCAAATCATTTAGAACAGGTTCATAAGAGTATATCTCTCTTGACTACAACAAAACACAAATAATTTGTTCTTTTTAAAGCTGAATAATAGCAGTTTCCCCTCTAATTAAAAAAAAAAAAAGAATGTTATGTAAATTAGAATTTAGATAGAATTGCATTTCATAAAAACACTACAATTTTATGCTTTTATGATACTGAATTCTAACCCCAGTGTTTGGCAGGAATGACCACTTCTTTTACATTGCCCTATATATAGTTTATAGCAGTGTGTCACAGTTGGGCCACAAATGAGCCTTAGTACACATTAAGACTTGACTTGTGGCAAATGTCTTCTTACTATAGAATTTGCAAAAACTCTTAAGACTCTTACAATGTGTTGATGTTATTCATGATTCTCTAGTGATAATTTTATAGAAGTTTTCTTTTTTTTTTTTTGAGAAACATTTACAAATTTAATACCTGCCTTTTTAAATATAAATTAGAGTTGTGTCAGAGCAGAGAAATTTTCACAAGTAAAATTGGGTCAGATACCTCAGAATTAATGATTTCAACCTTCCCCAAGAATTATCTCACTGGATGTGTTTATAACCTAAATATGAGTACTGGCAATTTAAACAAAATCAGTTTTTTTTTTAAATATGAATTTTAATATTTAGTGAATTAACTAGTATTTAAGTACTAGACATACTTAATTAACAATGGTTACTAAGAAACTAGTGTGTAAAGAGTAATAAGCTTAGGTTCAAAGCATTTTAAGAAATATCCACAACTACAGGATGAGGGCATTGAACTTGCTTCCCTGATAAAGACACACAGGATGTGGGGATAAGGAGGAAATGGAGTTTGAGGTTTGTATGCATATTGTGGTGGTTGCAAGTAAGCATTATGGTATGAAATTAAAAAAACCTATTGACACATCTAAAGAAGAAATGAAATGTATGCTAATACAATTTAAAATTTTATTTATTAGAGACTGAGTCTCCTATCAGAAAATTTAAACAAAGTTAAAACAATATTAGAAGGTAGAATATAATTCTGGACTAAAGTTAGAGAAAATTAACTTTCACTAATATACTTTCATTGTAGAATATTTTTTCCACTCTTTGGAAGTATAGATGAGACCATATTCCATTTAGGCAATATGAGGAGTAGACAGGGAAATAGCTATAGAAGAGATAAATAATGAAAAGATTGCTGTAATATGGACAGCTAATGAGAGCTATCATCACAACATTATGTAAAAATTCAAGGAAAAGGAGACCTGAGGAGACCTCTGATGACCCCATTAGTGACCTTTGGAGATCAGTTTCATTAGAGTAGTGATAGTGATGATAAAAAGCAAAAAAAAGTTTTTTGTTTTTTTTTTTCTTCAGTGAGGAAATACTGAAAAATGGAGAAAATGTATTCCTATGAGGCTTTTTTTCATGTTTTTTTTTTTTTTTTTTTTCATGTATTATTCCAATGAGGCTTCCCCCCCCTCACTAGTGGAAATAGTTGATTGTAGTAGGTTAGAGAAAGATGCCATTTGTGGATTTGTGGATGAATTAAGCATGTTCAGAGGTTCTAGGGAAGGAGTCAAAACATTCCAAGAAGTTCTGAAAGCCTGAGTGATATAATATTTGATACAATAAGGAGAAAAAGTATTCCAAATAAAGACTTTCAAGTGGGTTTAGGAGGTTGAGGTTTTCTTTAACATTAAACAGCATTCGTATTTTCTAGGAGTGAAACTGTTCTCTTAGAATGAGAGAGAGATAGATGACTTGGGGCAAAGGAGTTTGAGTAGGGTAAAGAAGATAGAGCTTGGTTGCTTTTGTTAAATAATCATTTATGATGATCAAGTCAGCTAGAGATGAATTAAAAAAACTTTTCAGGGTTACATTATTTATGATAAATGACTAAGTTTCATGATGTAATATAGAGTACTTGCAACAGTTGCACAGAAAATCATATCCTATACATAGAGTGGGGATTGATAAAGTGTACAACGAAAGAAAAATAAAGTCCTTATGAGAGAATGAGACGAGTGAGAGTAGATAGGAAAGATGGGGAGAAATGAAGAACTAGAAATGGCTAGGAAAAGGGAAGAGGAAGTTTGGTAAAAGTGAGGAAGGTGTAAAAAATTTAAAATATTAAGGGCAGAGTGGTTTATTTATGCAGTTAACCCAAGTGCCTACCATGTGCTAGATAAATTATTTGCAATTACAAGAGATTTAGTACCAAGTTCATACTTTTCAGAGAATTTACCACTAGATGTCACTCTTATTCATATGGCAAGAGCAACCTTCACGCACCAAGATACAGAGCTTTGGAAGTCAGTCATACATAAAAAGGCAACCTTTAAGATTGTGCATGTCTACATGCAGCTTGATTTTTTAAAATTGATTTAAATGTAGAATACTTTATGAGTCTGTGTGATATCCTTGTACAGGGACCATGCCAATCTCCATTGCTCTGATTTTGGTACATATACAACTGAATTGAATGCCAAATTGATTATTATCCAGGTATCTTTTTTGTACAGTGACATATTGAATGTACACCTGATTTAGAACAGATGTAAACCCTGAAAATTTTGTGACATTAATAATCACTGTTCATTTATATATTTACTAGTTAACAATACATTATAATTCCCTAAAGCAAACTTTAAAACTAAATTTTGTATAGAATTGTGTAAAGTTGTTTCCTTTCCTAAATACCATTTTAGTTATAGGTCTACTAGATTGTTTCTGGCTTTAGAGGGATGAGTGAATTTTTACAAACACTGATAAAACTGCTAATTTCTAAGTGATGAAGACTTGTATTCACCAGTACAGGTCTGCACCATAGCAATGAGTGTAAAGTGCCTCCTATTCTCAGCTGTAAAAACACAGTGTCTGTTTAGCTTTTTTTCTTTAATTCTGTAACTGTTTTTAACTCATTCATTCAAGGTCACAAAATATAGTTTTGTTCCTTTTTCTTCCTATTTAAATAAAGGAAATCATATTTAGAAAGCATATCAAGGTACTACAAAGTTTTTCCAATTTGGTTCTTTAAAAACCTGTGATCAGTTTTATTATTGATGAAATATAATTAAACGATCATGTAAACAATTGACAAGCAATGTTGACTTTGTTTTAAAACTTATAGAAACAATATTCTGCACACTATATATTTTATAGGGTCTGTTATATTCTTTTTATTTGTTAAGTTTTTCCTCATTTGACTGAAGATGGATTTTGACATATAGGAGTTTGAAGGCATAGAAGCACATTGCTTCTTGTGATACATCATACATCACAGCATTTTTTACCATACATCACAGCATTTTTTACATATCACTTTTCAGTTCTGAGTCCTAGTTTGTGACCCATTACAGTTTGAAATCGTTTTTAGTCATATTTGTACTATAGCTGCAAAAAGCCTATAGTATATCTTCAGTAAATTATCTCAAGTGTATATTTTGAATTTATTGTGATTATGGACAAAGTTTATATTTTAAGGTGATTTTCTGTGATACTTTCCCCATGTAATTATATACTTTCATTTGGAAAGGTACCAGTTTTCTAGTGTTGTTTAATTTATATAGAAACAATATTAATCAGGAAAGCCCTTTAATGTAGTGGACAGGAGTGGAAACTGTGGCTCAAACTTGGTAAACTACAAAGAAGGAAGCAAATGTGTTATTTGGAATATCTGGAAATAGGCAGAAAATGCTGTTACAACTTGGTTTGAGAGTTGTACATAAGACTGTTGACTGGGAAAATAACTATTGATTTTTATCATTAAATTTTGTTAGGTAATATTTTGATCTATTGGCTATATTTTACTTAATCTCTTTATGTCTTTAGGGGGAAATCATTTTGCTTTTTGAGCAAATAAACAGGGTCATGCTGTATTTACTGAGGTATATTCTGTGCAGCATGCTAAAATGAGAGGTCAGTATTAACTTCCCAATAGTGACATCAACATTCTGCTCTTAAAATTATGTTGAATCTTGTCATTATGAATTATAGCTTCTATGAGAAAAAAGAATTGAAAGTATGATACAAAAATCTTCCATTAGAGAAATTACTTTGAAAAAATTCTGTAATTTCCTTTTTCTTCATTTTGCCATATAATTTTTTAAGTGAAAAATTACATATTTGTTCATACGTGTGAAGAGTGTTCTTTTCTCTTTTTGAAGCTTTAATGAAATTATTCTTTTAGGAATGTAGTTCTTTGTTGTGCTAGAATATTAGGTTTCTTTAGATAACTGCCAATTTCACTCCCATCTCTAATCCCCAAAGGGGATTCATTAGGAACAAATGTAGATTTTCAATTGTTTGAAATACCTTTTCCAGTTATGGAAAAACCCTTTCTACTTCATTATTTAGGGGTTCCTATCCTCCCAAATGAACTCATAGCCTAATAAAGAAACTTTGCAGCTGGTGAGCTCCCAGTCTCTTTTGATGATTGTTTTCTAATCTCAGTATGGCAGCTTGCAGTTGTTCCTTTCCAGTAATGAAATGGTACCTCCTCTACTGCTCTGGGTTTGTTCTTCAAGACAATAAAAGTTCTCCAAAGATAAAATATAGAACTGAAATGTTCTCATTCCTCCTTCATCCTCTGTTTCTCTGAGTTCTTTTCCATTTTAAGCATATCATAAACTTCTTTCTTAAGAGACTAGGTCTCACTTTGTTGCCCGGGGTAGTCTCGAACCTGCGGACTCGAAGTGATCCCTAACTTCAGCCTCCCAGGTGCTGGCATTACAGGCATGTGCCACCTCCCTGGCTACATATCATAAACTTGAGGTTGTCAAAGGAAAGATCCCTCTACCCGCCCATTGTGTCCCTGTTGTCTTTTACTCCTTGCTGTCTTTAATAAGCTATGTATTTGAAAATGAAAGAAAAACAAAAAAACAACCAGCAGCAGTAAATATTTAGAAATTATGAGACTCCTCCTTTTCTCTGTAGAGTATTAGCTTGAGAAATACCAGGAATTGCGGTTCAGTTTGCATTCTGTCGTCAGCTTATCAGACTTTGAAATTTCTTCATCTCTTTGTCTCTCTTGACAAACTGGTAGTACAGCTAACCCAAGCAATTGGAAACTAATGATTTTTTAACTTAGTAGCATACTGGCTAATGAGAAATTGTCTCTATAAATTATTTTGATAAAGCTAATTATTAGCTTTATTAAACAGAGGCTTGTATTTATAGGAAAATATTAAGATAAATCATGTTTAGCTCACTGAAATGTAAAGATGGAAAACATTTTAATTGAATAAATATGATATGACTTAGAGATCATGAAAATATGTAACAGCAATGATTGAGGAGATCTAAAAAGATATGAAGACATGAAGCTAATAGACCAGGATAGATAATTGTTCCACTACTGAAAAAAATTATGGAAAAACAGGTGAATCTCAAGTATTATCTATGTTTGTATTTAGTAAAATTAGTGTTGAATTAGGGCCAACTGAAAAAAAATTGGAAATTTTTTTCATTTTAGTTCTCTATGAATAATTTTTATTTTTTACAATTTGTTGACACTTAAGAGAAGTTATATTCTCGGGTCCATGCATTGTTTACTAAATTCTTAGAAATCTGTCTAATGCATTTTTTATTGAGATATATGATGTGTTTCATACTAATTTATTTATACAACATACTTTTGTGTATTATGAAATGGTCATCACAAAAAGCCTAAGGCTTTGGATTTTTAAAGCTGTTTTCAAGGTGAGTGCTACTAGTTCTTGCCAATAATCAGTTTATGTAAATGCTGTGTCTTCAATTCTCTACATCTAATTTCAGAGGCATCTTCTAGGTAGTCTCTTTATATAGTAAAACTTGTGATTAAATGGAAACGAGTGTAGTCTCGCGGTGAGAGAAATAATCTTTCATTCTGGAGAGCTGAGTACTAGTATCTATTTCCACCACTTTCAATAACACGAGCAAATCACTTTATCTGCTTTTTGTGAAAATTCCTATATGTCTTGGCATGTTTGAGTATTTGAAAATGTTTTTTGTGTCATGTTTTATTTTGTTGTTGTTGTTTTCATGGATATTAATTTAGGGGGAAAAGTGGTTTGAAATAATTTCCTAATGAAGTTGCAGATGCCAGCAATAATCCATATTATCTTAAATATTTGAGGGTATAGTTTTATAATGTAAAAAATTTGACAATTTGTTTTCAATAGGAGTTACTCAATATAACTAGTCTATTCCACTTTTCATAAAAGCCAAGTAAAAATCACATTTGAATGATTTGCTTTTAGATTTTCAGCTGATTGTACTCTTTGACAAAGTATGCATGTCAGTATAAGAATAGCACATGTCTTCTCTGAGAGGTATAAGAATTGTTCTTCCTGAATGCCCTCTAAAAATAGTGAAACAAGAACTTTGTATATATGTAGTTATTTGCACAGATATATGTACTTTAAGAAGCAAGTGTTACCTTTTTTGTCCAGTTAATATTAAAAATGGTAGGCACAGGCATTGGTGGAATACCATAATGTTCTGAAGATAGTTGAAAAGGACTATTTAAAGTGGAATATGAGTCCTTTTGGGGCATGTGACAATGCAGGGTTTGGATATGGTGTTGGTGACCCCCAGCCTTGTGGTTGAACAGTGCGTTATAGAACAAGTGGTGCTGCCCCTGGTGCTAAAGGATGAGTTGGTCAGGGTTTGGCCCTGGAAATGGATAATGACATCTTAGTAGTAGGCTACTGTCTTCCCATTCCTGATTCCAAAGTCATGGGTCCTCAAAGATCTAAAGGACCAGCTGCACCCTGTGCTTTCAGAAAGGGCATATTTAGTGTACGATAATGACTGACGGCAGTGGAGGTTCATAGCAACACCACTGGCTCAGCACATTTCATTTTCTTACGTAAATCTATATGGCATACTTGTGTGATTTTCAGCACAGTCATTATAAGAAATTTTAAGATCTTCCAGTATTTGTAAAAGAACATGTTTTGAGAATTTAATAAAAATAATTTTAATGAATAAAGTTATTACAAATGAAATTCCCACATGGTAACGAGAAGACCCATTTGAAAATGTGCCTTTAATAGTAGTGCTATTAGAATTAATAACTAGCATTGTAAAATATAGAAAGTGATTCTGTTTCTATTACTGGTATTAAAGTATGCCTTTTTCTTTAAGTTTGCTACACATATGGCAAAGTGAAGGAACCATGATACCCCTCTATAAATTTTCACAAAATAAACGAGCACACTATGTGACTAACACATCTAAAGCTAACTAGACTAACATCTAAAAAAGTGGAACATTACCATTATGTTTTCAAGTGTTGCCTTCTACTTCTCTAGTTACTGACATTCACCAAACTATACACTATGGATTAATTTTGCCTGCTTTTAAATATGAATTCATATAACTTTGGTTCAATCAACATTATATTTGTGAGTCATCCATGTCATATATAATACAAGTGTGTATAATGTTTTTATTGTAGGACGATACCACATTTTATCTGTTCCAAGGTTGAATATTTTTTTAACTTTTGGGTTATAACTCTTTTGGGTATATAGAAGTCAGACTGCTGAGTATAATAGTATATAGAAGTCAGATTCTGAGTATAATTAATTAGCTTTTGTAGATTTTGTTAGATATTTTCTTGAAGTATCACTCTTTCCATTCCCATTAGCAGTTTATGATTGTTTGATTATTCTCTATCTGCAAAAGCACTTGAGATTATTTTAGTCATTCTGGTGGATGTGTAGTGATATAACATTGTGGATTTTATTTATTTATTTATTTATTTATTTATTTATATATATTTCACATCGTTTCAGTCCCTGGGGGTCACCCACCACCTCCCCTTCCCACCCGCTCCAGCTGGTCCCCATTCTCCCCTTGTGCAGTTTCATTTGGTTGACCATATATTAGTGAAACCATTTGGTTTCTGTT